>CABHPP010059403.1:0-46257 GCA_902168425.1 Peromyscus attwateri
TCTTTCTTTCTTTCTTTCTTTCTTTCTTTCTTTCTTTCTTTCTTTCTTTCTTTCTCGACAGAGTCTCTCAATGTCACACAGGCTGTCCTTGAACAGATGTATGTTACCATGCTTGGTATAAATAGAATATTTTACTAACTTCACTTTTGTATTTTTTCATTTTTTGTTTCTGTAAGTATAATTGATTCTCTAAGACAAGTTCTCATCATGTAGCCCAGGTTAGCCTTGAAGTCACTATATACATTAGGCTGGCCTCAGTCTCTTAGGTGTCTTGACTCAGCTTCCTTAGTATTGGGATTATAGTTGTGCATCATATTGCCTGGCTGTGTAATACTTTTCTAACTTAACTTCTGTTTTTTGTCTGTCTTGCTGTCTTTCTGTTGTCTGGGTCATTTCTGAGTCTGCCTTACCTACCCAAGTAAGCACGCCGAGTCAGATCTCCTGTGAACCAAGCCTATGCCAATTATGTAGAACTAATATGGGGGCCTAGGTTAATTACTGCCTTTAAAAGTCATTGGGAGCCTTATGGGTGAAATCCAGACCTAGGAAGCCAGAAGGCTGAGCAGACATACACTCTAGGAGTTCAGCTTACTGGTGAGTTCCAAGGTGGGTTCTTACAGTCTCATTTAGAGTCTTTTCATTGAAGGGTATTAATTTTATTCATTTTATAATGAAGACCCTAGGATCTCACGAACTTTAGATCAGGAAACATCAGCTTTGGGGAATTATTATTGCCCATGAACTCATTAGGAACAGCTGTGCCCCATCACCTCCTGTCAGTAAGCCTGCTGGGAAACTTTTTCTAAAGTTTGCAAAGGAGACTCAGATGTAACCATGAGTGTGCGAGCTATGTGGTGCAGGAGCCAGATCTGCTTCACATCCACTCAGGCACAGTGAGAAATCCTCGGTAATCATGTGGTTTGGAAATATTTGTGAGAAATATAGTTCGGCTCCATGAATTTACATCTAGATGAGTGGAGCACCACAGTGTTTTTGGGTACCATATAGATGAGAAAATCAGTGGCCCCATGAGCCACAGTCTCCTCATTGTACTATTGTTTGCAGAACTTAGCAGGAAAAGCAGTATTTGTAAGTATTTTTTCAGCTTTCTTAAAACTGAGAAATTAAAGCTGATGAGCTTTCTACCTTCTCTGGACATGTTGATGTACAATTTTCCTGAATTAAATGAGAAATCCTTGTGTTTAGAAAACTTTCTTTCATTGCTGTGAGTTAGTATTTTAGCTGTGGTTTCTTTACTTTTCCAACAGAGGGGCTTATTTAGGTAAATTCTTCAAGATGGCTTAAAACTGTTTTTCTTTCTCATAGTTTGATAATTTCTCTTTAGACAAATTGTGTGTATCAGGGTAACTGTAGCCTCATAAAAAAATTGGTAATGTCCCTTCTGTTTCTAATGTGTGGAACAATTTGAGGAGTATGGAGTATTGGTATTAGATTTTCTTTGAAATTCTGGTAGAATTCTTCACTGAACCAATCTGGTGCTGGGCTTTTTTTTTTTTCTTTTTTCTTTTTCTGTTTTTTGGGCTAGGGATTTTAATGACTTCTTCTATTTACTTAGGGGTTATAGATCTATATAGAGCTTTTTAAAAATCTGGTCTTGATTTAATTTTGGTATGTGGTGCCTATCAAGAAATTTGTCCATTTCTTTTAGACTTCCAATTTTGTAGAGTATAAGTTTTTGAAGTATGACCTAATGATTCTCTGAATTTCCTCAGTGTCTGTTGTTATGTCCTCCTTTCATCTTATTTTGTTAATTTGAATAGTCTGTCTCTGCTTTTAGGTTAGTTTGGATAATGGTTTGTCTATCTTGTTGATTTTCTCAAAGAACCAATTATTTGTTCCATTGATTCTTTGTATTGTTTTCTTTGTTTCTATTTTATTGATTTCAGCCTGAGTTTGATTATGTTCTGACCTCTACTCCTCCTGAGTGAGTTTGCTTCTTTTTGTTCTAGAACTTTCAGGTGTGCTGTTAAGTTCATAGTGTGAGATTTCTCCAACTTCTTTATAAGTTGCTATGTGCTATGAAACTTTCCTCTTAGTACTGCTTTCATAGTGTCCCATAAGTTTGGGTATGGTGTGCTTTCATTTTCATTGAAATCTAGGAAGTCTTTAATTTCTTTCTTTATTTTTCCTTGACCCAGTGGTAATTCAGTTGAGAGTTGTTCAGTTTCCCTGAGTTTGTAGGTTTGTAGGCTTTATGAAGTTTGTGTTGTTGTTGGATTCTAACCTTAAACCATGGTGATCTGACAACATACAGGGGGCTATTCCAATTTTTTTTTGTATCTGTTGAGATTTGGTTTGTGACGAATTATGTGGTCATTTGTATGAAGGTACCATGAGGTGCTTTTATGTTTGGGTGAAATTTTCTGTAGATGTCTATTAAGTCCATTTGAGTCATAACATCTGTTAGTTCCCTTATTTCTCTGTTAAGTTTTTGTCTGGCAGACCTGCCCATTGATGAGAGTGTGGTCTCATCAATAGTCTAATAGTCTCCCACTATTAGTATGTGTGATCTGATGTGTGATTTAAGCTTTAGTAGTGTTTCTTTTACAAATGTGGGTGCCCTTGTATTTGGGGCATAAATGTTCAGAATTGAGACTTCATCTTGATGGATTTTTCCTGTGATGAATATAAAATATTCTTCTTGATCTCTTTTGATTAATTTTAATTTGAAGTCTATTTTGTTAGATATCAGGATAGTGACACCAGCTTGCTTCTTAGATCTATTTGATTGGAAAATCTTTTCCCAACCCTTTACTCTGAGGTAATGCCTGTCTGTGAATTTGAGGTTTGTTTCTTGTATGCAGCAGCAGCAGGATGGCTCCTGTGTTCATATGTGTTTTGTTAGTCTATGTCTTTTTATAGGAAAATTGAGTCCATTGATATAAAAGGATATTAATGACAAGTGATTGTTAATTCCTGTTATTTTTTGGTTTAGTTGTTGTTGTTGGTAGTATGTGTGTGTTTCCCTTCTTTGGGACCTGCTGGTGTGAGATTCTCTATTGCCTGTGTTTTCATAGGTCCACCTAACTTCCTTGGGTTAGACTTTTCCTTCTAGTATTTCTGTAGGGCTAGATTTGTGGATAGGTATTGTTTAAAGTCTGGTTTTGTCATGGAATATCTTTTTTTCTCCATCTATGGTGATTGAAAGTTTTGCTGGGTATAGTAGTCTGGGCTGGCATTCATAATCTCTTAGTGTCTGCAAAACATCTGTCTAGGACTTTCTGGCTTTCAGAATCTTCATTGAAAAATTAGGTATAATTCTCCTAGGTCTGCCTTTATATATTACTTGGCCTTTTTCCTTTGAAGCTCTTAATATTATTTGTTTGTTCTGTATGTTTAGTGTTTTGATTATTATATTGTGAGGAGATCCTTTTCTTCTGGTCCAGTCTATTTGGTGTTCTGTAAGCTTCTTGTACCTTCATAGACATGTCCTTTTTAGGTAGGAAAATTTTTCTTCTATGATTTTGTTGAGTATATTTTCTGTGCTTTTGAGCTGGAATTCTTCTCCTTCTTCTATCCCTATTATTTTTAGGTTTGGTCTTTTCATGGTGTCTCAGATTTCCTGAATGTTTTGTGTTAAGAATTTATTAGATCTAACATTTTCTTTGATTGATGAATCTATTTCCTCTGTAGTGTCTTTAACAATTGAGATTCTCTTTTCCATCTCTTGTATTCTGCTATAGATGC
Organism: Peromyscus attwateri; assembly: GCA_902168425.1. Lineage (NCBI taxonomy): Eukaryota > Metazoa > Chordata > Mammalia > Rodentia > Cricetidae > Peromyscus > Peromyscus attwateri. Next base: position 3,709 of record CABHPP010059403.1, read on the forward strand.
TTGCATCTATACTTCCTATTTGCTTACCCAGATTTTCTGTTTCCAGAATTCCCTCAGTTTGTGTTTTCTTTAATCCCCCTATTTCAATTTTCAAGTCTTGAACTGTTTCCTCCACCTGTTTGATTGTTTTTTTCTTGGCTTTCTTGATTTTCTTTAAGGGACTTATTGATTTCTCCCATTTTTTATTGGTCTTTTCCTCAATTTCTTTAAGGGAATTTTTCCTTTCCTCTTTCAAGGCCTCTATCATCTTCATAAAGTTACTCTTAAGGTCATTTTCTTCTGCTTCATCTGTGTTGGGATGTTCAGGTCTTGCTGTTGTAGAGTCGCTAGGTTCTGGTGGTGCCATATTGCTCTTTATATTGTTGAATGTATTCTTACATTGGTGTTTACCCATCTGTTCTTCCAACTGGTGTAGCTGGTAGTTGTGCCTATAGGGTCTGGTGATGTTGCAGGAGAGGGCTGTGCACTGGCAGGATGATGCAGTCAGTGGGGTTGGGTGGTGGTGTGGGTCTTGTGGGGACAGAGTCTAGTGCCTGCTGGTCTCTCACCTGCTGCCTGGCTGCTGGGGCCTGTCTGTTTAGGTTAATTTCAATGTATGTACTCCTGACTTTCCTTTATTAGAGATATATTTGGAAGGAACCCCTTATTCACATAGGTTTGACTGTTGATAGGAATGAATTCCGAGGAAATAAACTTAGAACAGGGTTGCTTTAGAAAGAACACGAAACTAAATATTTTTGTTAGTGAGAGAAGAAAAGTCTCCCCTCCAGCTCCATTGTTCTCGTTGGCATTATTTTCAGTCTTTTTGGGTGAACACTGATAGATTGTTTCAATCTTTTCTCAGGAAACACTGTAAGCACCACTCCAAAATAACCCAGCCTCATGGAGAGAAACCAGGAAGAAACCCCGAAGGCCAGACTCCTCTACCAGGAAGTCTGCTTGGCAGCTCAGCGACTCGATTTCTTCCTTCAAAAAGGAAATGCCCACAAAGAAGTGTTCAAGCCACACATCCTGGCTCTCAGAGAGATGGTTCAGCAAGCCTGCATTAGACTCATGTTCCTACATCCGGTGGTTTATGGGAGGAAGGCTGAAGAGCTCTTATGGAGGAAAATATACTCTGATGTTGTCATGCTGCTCATGAAGACCAATAAGAAACAAATGGATACTTTCCAACACTGGGGAGGGCCCCTACAGGCTCACCTGAAGGCTGGCCTCAGGTTCTATGAGCATCTCTTCCTCTTCCTTCAGGGTCACTATGAGCTGAGGTTACAGAGCTACATAGACTGGCCTCACAGCGGTATCCACTTGATTGGCTGTAAGAAAGTGGGACCCACATCAGCAGAAGAGGCTTCCTGGGCCCGCATGGCCTGTCATCGCTGCCTGCTCTACCTGGGGGACTTGTTTCGCTATCAGCACGAATTCCTAGACCTGGCCACCAAGAACTTGGCAGAGAGATGCTATTACAGAGCCTTGTCAGTGGCCCCACATATGGGAATGCCCTTCAACCAACTGGGCGCTCTCGTGGGGAGTAAGTATTATGACCTCGAAGCCACCTACTTCTATCAGCGCTGTCTCCATTCTGAAGTGCCTTTTAAAGGAGCAGCTTGGAACCTCAAACGGCTCTATGATCATGCTGGAAAGAGGTACAGTTGTCTGAAGAGGTACCAGGGAAGGAAACTGACTCATAGCCAGAGACAGTGTTGGGACAACAGAAGGCTTCTGGTTAGCTTCCTCTACCTGCAGAGTCTCTTGCAGCCTAAGAGGAAATTCAAAGCTGCAAGACTGATAGCCCTGTGCCAACTGGTTCTCGAAGACTTTCGTCTCTGTCTTTCCTATAGGCCCTGTCAATCCGGCCTATGCCAGGCTTCCCCAGAAGAGAAACCTCCTAAAGGGTATCTGTTTCTCCCGGACTTCCTCATCTTCCACATGGTGGCTCTTTGCCTCATGAATGTACACAGCCTGAGGAAATCAGGCTCAAAACAGCAAAAACCAGCTGTCATCTTCACCTTGACTCTTTTCTCTCACCTAGTACAACATGTGAACACGCGGATCCAGGCTGAGTTGCAGAGGAGGAAGCTGAATCCAGAGGAGGCTTCTTCCTGCGATGGATGCTGGGAGAAAGAGCCTGGGAAGCAACATCAAGATTTTCCATCTCCTGGGCTCCAGAACAGCAACTCTCAGAAAGGCCATGGGTGGTCTGGTATTTCTAGGGAGAGCGAGGCTGGTTTTCATTCTGATTATGACTCAGATGAGACAGAGGAAGAGGAAAACTCATCCCTAAGTTCCCAGGTCCAATCAGACACAAGCAGTGAAGCATCCCACTCAGACACAACAGATGAAGAAGGGAGTGGCTCCTTGAGTTCAGATGCAATTCAGAAAAGCGGAGGTACATCCAAACCTAAAGCTGCTCATTCTAAAAACAAACTGAAGTCGTACATACCTCCCGACAGTCTCCTTGATCTCTTGAAAACAACTCTATCTTCTAGCCTGCCAGCTCCTTTGAGCCAAAAACTCCAAGGAAAACATGGTTTGCCCTTGGCTTCCGTCTTTAGTCATAACGTTCTGACACCTCAGTCTGAGCCAAGCCCTGCTGTCAGCAGTTCTTTGTGCACTGAGGGTGAGATGAGCAGCTTTCCTGATGCAGAGTTCTACATGGATTCCTCTTGGGAGCAGAAGCCTTCCATTTCCCGGAACAACAATCTCCAGACCACTCAATGGAAACTGGACATTCTTTCTGCAGAGGGACTGTTGCCTACCATCAAGGTGATCCTGAGCTGGCTCCGCAGCAATCACAGCATCCTCTTGTCACATTGGAGGAGTGTATTTAGCTTGTGGGACCACCTCTGTGTGTTGCTGAACCTGTTGCCCTCAGTGGGAGACCTTCAGCATCCAGGCCTTGGCCTGTCTCACCATCTCCAGGAGTTGCTGCAGAGCTGTCGATGGCCACATACTCCCAAGTACCTTCAGCTCCCTGAGGACATTGCCATGTTCCAGCAGCCTCTTCCTCAAGTGTCTCAGGATAGGGTAGGCTTAGGGCAGGATCCACCTTTACTCACCAACCAAGAGGAAGTTATCGTCCGTATCTGTTTCTTCAGAAATTTTGGTCACTTTGCAACTAGACTCCCTGGACAGTTCTTGAGCTTTGATTCTAAGCTGGGTGTCTTTGTGAGCAGTACCCTTGAAAGGTCAGAAGATCCACCTCAGCAGCTTCCAAGAACAGCTGCACGAATCAGGTTTTCCAAAGACATAGTCCAGCTTTGGCTTCAGAGGGAAGTGGCACTGCTAGAGAAGACCCTCCGAGGTCCCCAGACTCGATCAGTGTTGACCCCTTACCTCTTCCCTGACCCCAGGGCCCTCTGTGAGCATCTTTCAGTGATACAGAAACTAGCCACTAGTGCTAAGTTTTTTCTTATCATACCCAAGGTTGTGGTTGACACACTGTATATCCTAAAATGGGAGGATCGCAGAGCCTTGGCCGCCATCACTTTCCTAGAGGATGAGTTAAAGAGAAGGAACCAGTACATTCTCTGCCAGTCCTTTGTGTCCAAGAGGTTGGTGAGGCCCAGGATGACTAGACAAGACTCTGATGCCTGGGACCTCTACAATATTCTTGAGTTCTGCAAAAGTCTGCTGGACTCTTCTAGGCCAGGGATATTGGATCCCAGCAGCATGGTGACTATCATTACTGGTGTCTGTTTGGATCATCCTAGGAATTTCTCATACCCACTGCAGTTGGTACTGGGGATGGCAACGGAAGCTGGTGTGGAAATCAAGAACATCCTGAACTTCCACAGAGAATGGAAAGTGATCAGTTGACATGTTCACATCTTCCTGCCCTTTGTCCTTCAGTGCTTATTGCTCAAATTCAGTGTGTTTCTTTGTCATAAGCACCTAATGCTGAGGTAGGCAGTGTGTACTTGAGTATTTGTGTCTACCTATGGGTAGAATGTAGTGTGTCAGCTTTCAGAGGCTTTCTTGTGTCCTTTGTGGCCATCTTAGCTCTGTATTATGCTTCCTCTGATATAAAGCTCAAGATTAACTCATTGTTAAGTGATCTTATGGCAAAGCAGCAAATTCAAACATCACTTCAGTGTCCAAATACAGCTTTGTGGATGGTCTGTGATTTACTTAGCTCTGTTTTGTGACACATAACTTTTATGTATATTGTTTTGTTATGGTGGGGCCAGGTCTGCTATTGAAGGCATGTCTCTGCCATCTATGAAACTCAATAAATATAAAGTTAAAATTTCATGATGCTGGTAATGAACTTTATTGATATTCCTGGTCATGTCTAAGTAAGCATGACTGAAATAGTCCCCCAGGATTGGCAAATTCCATTCTTCTTTGGGTAAGTTGGGAATGCCTATCACATGGTACAATATTAGCCTTTTGACCTACACCTGTTGAAAGATTTTCAACTTTTCTTTTTGTGGAATTATTCCTTGCTTTTTCCTGGCTCTAAGATATCTTTTGGGAGCTGTTCTCAATCTTCTGCTTTACATGGAATCAACTAGAGTATGTAGACAAATTTCTAAGCTCTCTTATTAAATAAGAAATACAGAGCCAAATATAGGGGTGAAAGCCTTAGAGATCAGGGAAATAGTGATAACCACCAACCTTACCTGTCCAGCTCTGCATCTACCAAAAGGGGCTACTTCCTGTCTTACCCACACCTTTATTGCCTTGCTGTTCTGCTCTCTCATTGGTTCTTAGCCCAGATACCTCACTTCCTTGTCACTGCCTGTCTGTACAGACCTCCAGGACTCTATGGTTGGTACTGGGGATACACGCTTGGCTGTTCCCTAGTGTGTCCTTGAACACCCAGAGACCCTGCCTGCCACGTGATCAGATTAAGGGCATGTGCTACCATTGCCTGACTTCTATGTTTACTAAAATGGCTTGCTATTTTCTCTGATCTCCAGGCATGCTTTTTTTATTGACATACAAATAAAGTATCACCACAAGAGTATTCTTTCAGGATTCCACATTATGGAGGTATTCCTTCCCTCTGTCCTATGACCTCCTTATAAACGCAGCCTCCATTCATTTGGTCCCCACACATGCAGATAATGCCCACACTTAGCTTCTTCCTCACTCCTACATTCTTATCATATTTCTTTGTAGTTCAATCTCTCCATCAAACTTTCAATTCTTCCACAATCTCAAGTTTTAAACTGCTTTCACATTTTATTACATCCATTAGAAAAATTTTAGCAAATTAAAAATAAACTCAAGTAACATCTCACTTGACCTTCCCATTTCTTTTTTTTTTTTTTTTTTTGGTTTTTCAAGACAGGGTTTCTCTGTGTAGCTTTGTGCCTTTTCCTGGAACTCACTTGGTAGCCCAGGCTGGCCTCGAACTCACAGAGATCCGCCTGGCTCTGCCTCCCGAAAGCTGGGATTAAAGGCGTGCGCCACCACGCCCGACCCCCATTTCTTATATTTTATTTATACTTTCATGCTTCTTCTGAATACATAGCTTTTTTAAATCTATAATTAATATTGGATAAGGGTATTTTATGTGTGTGTGTATATTTGTGTGTGAGGGTATGCATTCCTGTGCCGTAGCACATATGTGGAGGTCAGGGGATAACCTCAGGTGTTGGTCCTTATCTTTGACTTTAAGACAGGGTCTTTTGTTATTTGCCACAGCATACCTCAGGCTAACTGACCTGTGAACTCCCAGAGGTTCTCCCTTCTCTCTTCCCAGCTCATAGACTGTTGCATGTGACTTTAAATGGGCTCAGCAGATGCAATATTTGGTCCTCATCATTGAAATCAAAGCGCTTTAACTATCAAAACTTCTCTCCAGCCCCAGATAAGCATCTTTTCAGCCTACTTCAAATTACAAACATTTTATATTATTATATTTCCTTATTTGTCTCCTTAAATAGCTGCTTTCTATCAGTGTTTAAGTATTTTTCTTTCCCAACTTTTAATATTAAATTACTAATCATATGATTAGGATTTTTGTTATCTTTTGAATTATTTTCATGATAGATGAGCAGAATCTTTTACTAAGTAAAATATATACATATGCTAGGTGTAGTACATGCTTTCAATACCAGCACTGGGGAGGCAGAGGCAGGATTATGTGATGGAGAACAGTCTAAGGTACACATCAAGATGCTGTCTCAAAAGAAAACAAAAAAGGATAAACAAATATTAAGTAACTTATATGTGCATATGGATATCAAGTTTTAAAGAGTCATTGTCGTAGAATATTGGTTATTTTCAAAAAGACACATTTTATAAAGTTTTATAGCACATAGTTTTCACCAAGTGTATTATGACAATTTTCTTGCCTCTTATATTAAAATGACCATCATATGGAAATGTAATACATACATTTTTTGACATTTGTTTTTAAAGCTTTTGTGTCCCGTTATAAATGATATAAACAAATTATTGCATTATATCCTCGATCATTAGAATAAATTCCTAGAGGTAGTGTTGCAGGCAAGGGGGATTGAACCTATGGTGTTCCACATATTCAGGAAAGAAGTTCTTTTTATAAGCCAATAAACTTCAAATTCTCAAATATAGTTTTGAAGGCATCTCCTTTAGCCCATGTTATCCATGTAATTCCAATAAGTCTGTTACATCTGTGGACAGTTTCTAACTCCTTCACCTTTCTTTCAATGAATGGAGCAGTGGACCCTTGTCTGGGAATTATGTGTTCACTTTGTTTCTGTTGTCTCTCCAGTTTGGTCTGAGCATAAGCAGGTCTTCTTTGAAGCTGAAGTTTTCCTGTGTCCCACCCAGTCCGTAGCCGCTCAGACCCAAGTAAACATATAGAGGCTTATATTAATTAAAACTGCTTGACCATTAGCTCAGGCTAACTACTGACTAGCTCTTACACTTAAACTCAGCCCATTTCTGTTAATCAATATGTTGCCACGTGTCCTGTGGCTTTACCTGTGTGCCATTACATGCTGCTCCCTGGATGGTGGGCTGGCGACGCCTGACTCAACCTTCCTCTTCCCAGAATTCTCCTTGTCTGCTTATCCTGCTTATACTTCCTGCCTGGCTACTGGCCAATCAGTGTTTTATTAAACCAATGTACAAAAGCATTATTCCACAGGACTTCTTCAAAGCACTGGAAGAGCCTAGAAGAGCAAAGCAGAGAAATGCCACATACATAAAAATGACCCGAAACATTGCTTTGTTGTTGAAGTAACTTTCTCTGTAGCTTAGGCTGGGCTTTTCCATAGTGCTGTGCCATGCAAAACTTAGTATCTTGCCTGACTAGGAGTGGTAAGGGAATGAAGAAAGGCCAGACACAGGCACAGAAAAGCTGGCATCAGGTGGGCTGTGTCTGGCACTCTGATGGAGGGATTAACTCCCTTTACACCTAGGAACCTCAGGCATGGTGGGGAGGGGTTAGCTACTTTTGGTGGGCGGTTTCTCTAGATGAGTACTCTCAGGTTTTAACAATCCAGGAAGAATAAGCAGCAGTTGATAGTTTTCATAAATACCTGGTCAATAATTTGTAGACACTTATACTTGGACCAAAGGAAGATCCATGTTGAGCCTGACCCAGGAAGTCTTTGCCACTTCCATTGGTCTGAGGCTGTGTCCATGTCAACAATACACATGCACTCAGGGCTTCCTCTGATTCCCACACCACCTCAAAGTCATAACCCTCCTATCTCAGCTTCCTGAATGCTGGGATTACAGGGTAATCCCAGGTTGGTAAACTATATTTTCTTTTTTCCCTTCACACTATGAACTACATATTACTATACTTTATTTCCTCCGTCCTTCATTTACATATTTTGGCTGCTTCTAGATATCAAGAAAAACTGACTTCTTCCTGAACTGCTAATAAGCTCAAGCCTGCCATATTTTAAAAGGCTTCAACTATTCCAAACAGCCACACATACCTTTTTTTGGACTTGTTTCTCCCTTAAATTCTCTGTTTCCCCAACAAAGGTTAATCTAGTAAATTACATTGACTTGTTTCACTTTCTTCTTAGATGTTTTTTGAACCCTACATTATAGCTTCTGTATCCAGGGCTCCGTTGGAAATTCCCTCATTACCAAGGTAAGTTCCATGCAGAGCAGTTGATGAATTTAAATTCTTTATATGAATGGGGACAAAGTGCAAGAGTGAGTGCTTGATTCTCATTCATGAGGGCCCATGTTTAATTCTCAGCAAAAATTTTCCCATTCATTAGCCTGGACACTCTTCAAAGGAAGAAGAATCAAGCTTGTTATTTTTGTTCCTCTAACATTTCCCTCAGTTTCTTATGCTCATCAGTGTTTGTTTGATAGATGTTTCACACACAATTCAACATCTTGCTCCAAGAAACACAGCTTTAGAGTTCAGAAATCCACTGAATTTCAAAAGAGGAATCTTTTGAACCATTTAGAGAGTACATGGAGTTTCAGAGGGTTCAGTCCACGGTTGCTTTGTCCCTGGTGCTTGAACAGAGCATCATTGTGGTGGGAGTTTGTGCCACCTCCCAGGGGAATGGGAAGTCATGACATGATTTTCTGAAGAAGGCAGGGTTGTTCAATGCATGAAAGATTGTCATCAGATAAAGCTTCTGCTTCAAAGGTCATGGAAGATGACCTTCCATGAGACAACTGTTTTCTAACTTTCTTCTTACTCTAGAGTGTAAGAAGGAATCATATTTGTATAGATCAGTAAAGAAAAGTCAGTGCAAAACCCTGCAGCTACTCAGTGACTTAACCCATATTCCATTCTAGGTATACATGGCTGTCAATCTGTCATAAGCAGGTCTCGATCATGTGTCAGCACCAAAAGCTTATGATAGTCAATGATGTCTTAGGATGTCTCTGGGAATATCAGGGATAGCTGAGAGATCAACTTGTGGAGAACAGGGAACAGCTGCCTTTTTGCCCTATCCTATTGTTCTGCCTTTATCTATTGTCTCAGGGTATGCAGAATCATTGGAACCATGACAGTAGATTTCATCTGTGCCTTGATGATATTAACCTAAGAAGAAATTGTTTTAGGTGTGAAGACACTAGGTTGTCTTTACATGGGAAATTTTACATTTTGGTTAGAATAAGTTTGGAGGTAACTTATGTTTAGATAATAACTACAGCTAGATAGCTCATATATATGTGTGTGTTTGTTATAGTGTATACATTTCTGCCTTTCTACAATTTGTGTCACATAGGAACAGGAAAACTATACTATTGTTGAGTCATATATTTTGACCAATAAGTTCCCTTATGAATTTAAACCTTATATTTTCATTTGCTTTCTCTGTATGTCTGCTGAATTTTTCCATATATCTAAAATTTAATATATTTGAAAATAAAAGTATTGTTTCTACCAATATTAGCTCATTCCCCCTGTAGGCTTTGTAAGTGACATTACCTGTTTGAACAGTCATTGCATTCTTCTACTTTCCTTCAATGAAAACAACTTATAAGTAAACACACATATGTATATAGAAACAGAAAGCATGCATAGTATTCTCAAGGAATTAGCTTGTAGCTGACAAATATGAAATCTATAGGACATAGATTCTTGGATAGAAGCTGATGTTTCAGTCTTGAGGCAAAATTCCTTTTCCCCTCAGAGACACCATAATTCTCTTCTTGAGGCCTTTATAGTCTTCCAACTGATTGAGTGAAGACCGTTTCATTTGTTGAAGTAATCTCCCTTATATAATATTGGCTGCCCATAAGTGTTAGCCATATAAAAATTATCTTTACAACAATGTTAATGTTCAGTTAAAAATATTGTGCTGTAGCCTAACTAACTTAATATGTAAAAGTAAGCATTACACTTCAGTGGCAATATCGTAATGTTTGGAGTATACAAGTAAATAATGATACTGACTTATAGATGGCTTTAAACATAGCAATTCCAGATATTATGTTTGCTGAAGTGGGTGCATGAAAAGCTGACATATGCTCGTCTTTGAAGAAATCCCACTCCTCCCTAGATGCTGATATATACCAAGTGCATTTTGGTACAAAGTGTTGCAAGATGGGAGAGGAGATAGTGACAGTGCCTGCTGTGCAGCCTAGAAGGAATATCTTTATTCAAAGTCCCTTTGAGGGGTCACCTCAATCCATTGTCCTAATCCAAGTCTCCCTCAGCACAAGGTGACAAATTGCTGCATCTTCGCAACTGGTCTCCTTGCCTGCACTCCTTCTGGTTGACCTCCATCTTGCTTCCTTCATCATTGCTCTCTTTGGCTCTTCATATCGCTCCTCTCAGTTAAAGTCCAATGACAACTCAGTGCACACATGTAAAGTCCAGATGCATTATGTTATCAGTTCAGGACTGGTTGGCTGTAGTCATTTTTCTAGCTCTGGCTATCATGTCTTTTCCTTCTAATATACACTTAATTTTCTAGCCATTCCAGATAGCTTTTCATACTTTTTACATCTACATTTCTTTTCTTTTCATATTCAAGCATTCCCAGTGAATGTTGGACCTCTAGGAACTGGATGGTTGTGAGCTGCCATGTGGGTTTTGGGAACTAAACCTTAGTTTTCTGCAATGGTAATTAGTGGCATTAACATTGAGCCATCTCACCAGAACCTTTACTAAGTAATTATGATTAAGTTAGTTCATCTCTTTGAATTTGGTTTCCTCAGATATGATCTATTCCACAGTATCAAGGGAGTCAAACAGAATAATGTGAGGCTTTATAATGAAATGCAAATATCACTGTTGTTTCTGAATCTGCTTCCTACATGTGTGACTTATGGACCCTTTGTCCATGGAAGATGACTCATTCTCTTATGAAATCACATTTATATCATTTTGTTGATTTTTCTTTTTTCTCTCTTGGTCTGTAAGCAAAAGAAGAAACAATCCTTTGCTAAAAGACTAAGGAAAATGTACATTCCTTTCTTGTTTAATTTGTTGAATTAAGGCATTATGTAAAAATATGACAGCTCTCTATTAGATCTTTTATTACACAGTCATTTATCATGTTTGTCCTCATACGTATCAGTGATTGAGGTTTAAATAACAGTAGCAATTGCTTTGACCATTAGTGTTACTGAGTTTTATTTCTTAAAGGCACATGAAATAAGTTCCTAAAATGATTTAGTTGTGTTGTATGTTGATATATACAAAGGGAAAATATGATAGTCATAAACAGTTTATAGAGAAATGTTGCATTGGAATAGTCTACATGGGAATAACATGGGCATTACTGAGAAATGCCTATGTGTGTGTGTGTGTGTGTGTGTATGTGTGTGTATTGATTAGATGTATATAAATAGGAAACATTACATGACAAATTAGCACTATGGCATTTTGAAATGTCTTCATCAAGGACAAACCTAATGCCAATCCAGTACAACTTTAAAGGAAAGAAATAAAACCAATGATTTCCAAATTAAGTTATATATGTAAAAATAAATCGATCCTATTAGAATTTTAGAAATTCTGAGTCCTTACTTCAGGTGTCCCAGGAATACTTTGGTGGTGGCTGCTTTATTTACTTTCCTGATGCTGTGATAAAATACCTAGGAAATGTAATTTAAGGAAGGAATGTCTTATTTTGACTCACAGCTTGAAGACACAAGCCATCAAGGCAGAGATGGGGCCCAGGAGCATTAGGCTACATTGTATCTAGCTCTGGAAACAGAGTTTAGTGAATGGTGGTACTCTGCCCAGTTTCTTCTTTATATTCAGCCAGGGACCACAGCCCATGAAATGGTGCTGCTCACATTTAGGGTAGTTCTTTCCTTCTCATTTAAATCAACCTAGAAACTCCTTCACAAATTCTTACAGAGATTTGGCTCCTAGGTAATTCTAGATCTGTCAAGTTAACAATCAAAATTAATCATCATAGTGGTAGTGTTTGATCTTTTATACTCAGCTTCTGTTTACATTTATTATCAAATAACAGTAAGAGACAATCAATTATAGATGGACATCCCTGAAATTTGAGTGAAGTAAAAATACAGTACTAGGTATACGTGCTTGTCTATTTCAAGGGGAGAGAATTAGTTCCATTGCACAGCAAGGTAAGGATAGTCTACAGCAATTTACTATATAGTACAGAATAACTAGCAATAGTCATTGATTTCCAACTCACAGAAATTGTAAATGTTTGAAAGAGATGGAAATACCAATTGCACTAATTCAATCGCATTATACATCATATGTGTAGCAGGTGATTCTCTGTCTCATAAATACGTATGATGTTTTGTGTCAAGTGCAAACAAAAAGCAAACAAAAAGCAAATATACACAGGGGTTGTAAGGCTGAAGACAGTTTTTTTTTCCTTTTTAAATAAGGCATAATAGCACAGGTCCTTCACTGTGTTTTCTAACAAAATGAGGCTCCAGGAGAGTGCATTTACTTGTACGCAGCTATCTTTGACTCCTCTGCACGGTACCCCATTTAGGCACTCCCACTCCCTGCTCTCTGACAACTCAGCGTCAGGAAGGAAAGCTGGCATTGTGTTTGGAACAGATGTGCAGTGACTTCCTTCCCTCTAGCTTGGCTAGAGCTGTCGGTAAAATTAGCAGTCTATACTAACGCTGAGGTTTTGGAACACTGCCTCCAAAAAGTAACATTTAGAATGAGACCATGGCTCAAAAAATCCTATCCCAAGTGGAATGGCCCTTCTTGTCTCTAGCTGAGTACAAGTCTTGGGAGAAGACGGACCGTGTGGTCACATTGTAGTGGAATTTCTTTTTTGTGGTGTGAGAATACAGATTCTATCTGCTCACCAATGGTAAATACTGTGCACATTTACTTATTTTTGTGTATCTTGCCCCCCCTTTCCATTCTCTTCTCCAGTTTAGAATCTCCATACTTGGATGATGATTCACTGCATGGCTGTATGCCTTAATTCTGGGTTTCCTGGGCACAATGAAACAAACAGCAAAGGTTTAGATGGATTTCGCTGAAGTTTGAACCAGTTGGTGGGGGAATATTTTGTTACCTGAGCAGATGCTGTGGTTTTGTTTGATTTCTGTGATTATTTGGATTACTTTTTCTGATTTGCTTTTAAAGAAAGAGGATACCAGCCTGTGCACAAAATTCAATAATAAATCATTTGACTTATAGTCTCCATGAACAACAGAAAGACATTTAAAACTATGATGATGATGAATTTCAAACAGGTTATTGCCAACCTGAATAAGTAAGGCCAAGTTAAAGACATGCTTTAACTATTTGTAGTCATCAAAAACAATCTTGCCACTTTCACATTAGAAGGTAGTTAAACATCCTCTAGAAATCAATGAAAAGATTATTCACTTGAACTACGGGACTGCATATATGAGACCTTTATGAGGGAAATTGCCATCTAGGAATGTTTTTACATTGTTTGGTCCTCCAGCAACTGGCTTCATTCCATTCACATGGAATAACTCCACCTTTCTCTGGTCTTCTGTAGCAGAAACCGTGCCTCTGAAATGAGATCAGATTTTTAAGTTGCCACTAAGTGAACATCATTTAGCATTTTCCTTCCTCTAAAAGAGCTCATCAAGTAATTGCTCTCTAATAGCAGGCAAGCAAGATGACAAGCAGGGTAAGGCATGAGGAAGCTAATGAAAATTTAAAGTCACCTCCGTTCTCTGTTGGCTTGGAAAAGGCCCATCGGAGCAATGACACTTTCCGCAGATAATGACATACCTCCTAAGATAATTGAAGGCAAGACATGCAGGAAGCACAGTGAGTCTTCCTGTTCCCCCCAGTACAGCCCTTTCAAATTCATTATAGTTCTTGGAACACTTTTTGACTTTTCTTGTTGCTAAATGGTACTGAAATTTGACAATTTCAAAGGTGAAAAGAGACTGAGATCCCTGTATTTAACTATAACTGATCTTGTAAATGTTTGATATATTGTCTCCATAGTCTATGAAACTTTCACTTAAAGTATCTGCTGTTAGAGCCTGAACTGGTTCCAAGTATTTCTGAATCTGTTCCAGGAAACTTCCCTTAAAAATTGGGACACTTCTAAATTACACAATGCAGAAGTTTTGTCAAGGAAGGAAGGATCTTTTTATTTAGTTTTACCCAAGAACAGATACCGAGGCAGTGATATAACTGCACATGTTTCATCTAGGAAATGATCCCTCACATTTCTACAAAAGCTATGGAAATTGAGAAAGGAGAAAATCCAAAAAGTGGAGTAAATAAATGGTTGAATGGATTACCTGTGATGTATTGATGATTAAGACTTAAGTCTCTGGGGAGTCATTTAAGAAATCATGAAGAATGTGCTTCAGTATTATCTCACCAATGGAAGAGGAAGAAGACTAGGAAGACCTTGGGGTTTTGGGAAATACTTGAGGTACCAGGAGTTCTTGTGGTACTTGAGGAAGCCCTGAGGCAGAGCAGAAAGAATCAGCATTTAGTGGGGAAAGCTGTCTGTGTTCCAGACATTAGCTCCACGGCAACTGGAGGTGATGAGAGTGGACTGAGAGGTTATAGGACTGAGTATAACAGCTCTACAGTCTATATCATACCATCAAATTCTCACAAGCATCTCTTTGAAGACTATCTGGATATTCTCCCATTTCCTATGTATAGTAAATGTATAATTATATGTGCTTAATTCGGTCTGGGGGAAAGATTGGGAAGATAGCCTTCCAGGTGACAGGACTGAGAAACAGCTCAGACTTGGACGCTGGCAAGGAATAATTACAGCATCTTAGTAGCAATATCCTTGAGAAACTTTGCATTAATGATCACCATGGTGTGCCAGCCACTGTCACAGTTCTCATAGGTCAAGTCTTCTTGACTGTCACCCTGGCCTTGCTGTTTATCTTTGTGCCCGTTAAATACTGTCTTGGGGTCCTGTTGTTCAAACAGACACTAGGGAGCTTGTTTCCCTGAAATACCTCCTGCCATCCTGTAGGCCTATGGAAACCCACGAAACTTCTTAGCAAGATTGATATCCCCAATGATAGTGTGTTCCTTACCGTTTTAGTGAAAAGGACTGTCACTTCAGCCCTCCATAAACATAGCTAATTGGCAGATTTCACATCTTTCTTTATATATATATATATATATGCCTATTTTAATTAAAATTTAAATTAAAGTATAGTCACATCACTTCCCACCTTCCTTATCCTCCCTCTGGGTCCTTTCATGTCCTCTCATTCCCTCTCAAATTGATGACCTCTTTTTGACTATTACTATTACATTACATATGTGTAAAAATATAAATACAACTTGTTGAGTCCATCCAGTGTGGCTCATGTGTGTATGATTGCATGAATGACCACTTTGTATTGGATTACCAACTAGGGGGTTCATCCCTGGGAAAGGCTAATTCTTCCTCTCTAAGCAGTCATTAGTTACTTGTAGTTTTTGTCTACGGGTGGGACTTTCTGAGATTTCCCCCTTCTGTGTTAGCATGGCCATTCACTTTATTATTGGTCAGGTATTGTTTCTGCAGCTATATTGATAAGGTACTATAGCTAGAGTTTTCCTGCCTGACTCACAGTCAGGACAAATCTGTCACCTGCCAGTCCCACAGCCATTCAGACCCAACTAAGTAAACACAGAGACTTATATTGTTTACAAATTCTACGGCCATGGCAGGCTTCTTGTTAACTGTTTTTATATCTTAAATTAGTCCATTTCCATAAATCTATACCTTGTCACGTGGCTCGTGGCTTACCGGTGTCTTTACATGCTTCTTGTCATGGCAGTGGCTGGCAGTGTCTCTCCCTGACTCAGCCTTCCACTTCCCAGAATTCTTCTCCCTGTTAGTCCCACCTATACTTCCTGTCTGGCCACTGGCCAATCAGTGTTTTATTTATTGACCAATCAGAGCAATTTGACATACAGACCATCCCACAGCAAGGTACCATGGGTGTAGCCTTCTCTTTTTGTTTTTTCCCCTAGGAGATACAATATTACAACAGAATTTCAGGTCCCCTAACTCTTACAATCTTTTCTTCCCCTCATCTATGATGGGGCTCAGGGAACCTCACATACCTTTCTTAATTTCCAATCTTTTGTTTATTTCTCAAGGCACTTATATATGTCAGTTTTGATTACCATAGGACATCAGTATGTTCAGTATGTAAGAATACTATAACTGACAAATTAAGAGTTCTTATCCCTTATCTAATTCAACACTGTATGTAAGGCCACTTACCACTTTCTTGCTGTAGTATGTTAGTTAGACACTAGCTTTTTGGGGAAAATAAACCATTTCTTTATGTAAGACCGGCCTCCTTCAGCTATGTTGATACACAATCCTAGCTAATGATCTAAACTATGTATTCTGAACCTAGATTCAAATAGTCATTGGGAGCACAAGTACTTCATATAATGATGGTTTGTACCTCTTAAATGGCCACAAAACATAAAAGTATATCTATGATAATATTTATATATACATATATAAATAAAATGCAATAAATAATATGTGGAATATTGTATATGAAGAGGTGATTGATTGGGACAAGTATCTGATTATAGTTTGTTTCCCTTAGGATTATTTTTGTTGATTAAATAATATAAGGCTAGATAAGAGATACAAAGTTGCTTGGTTCGGTCAATGAAGAAGAGGGAAATCAACAAGTAGACTGGCAGAAATTGTGATGAATAGAAGCAGTTGGATTAAGACAGCAGTGAGGAGCTAGACTATGATGAAAATATTGATTGTCATGTTGGAGAGCTTCTAGAAAGGTTTGAATTGATGAATGGCATGGTCTGGCTTACAATAGACTTGTCTTGTCAGCCATGGACCAAATGGAAGTGTGATGAAATGACTAGGAAGAGGTTTCTGTAACTCAGGAAAACACACTAAGGCTTTGGATTCATGCTGACATAGAAAGAAGTGGTCCAATGAAAGGAACCCATTCAAGTAAAAGTTGGCAGGGCAGGGTGATATGTTACATGAAAAAAGATGCTCCCAAGATCTCGATCTGAACCAAAGAAGATCCTTGCTCCTTATTGAATCAGAGATTATTAAGGAAGGGGGAGGTTTTCAGCATAAGTTTGAGGTGTCTCAAATATTGATGAAACAACTACTGACCATCAAAAGGAGAAACAGCAGATGAAGTCTCAGTCCCCACACTGTCTCTAATGAAAGCAGGTGCTCACCAGATTTGTCATAATAGAGTATGTGTACACAGACTACATGATCCTCACTCTGAGAAGGCGGCTGAAACTAGTGATGTTTAAAATATATACATGAATGTTAGTGCCAAAGGGGAGTTATAGCTGAGGAAATAGATTTCATGCTACTAAACACCCTTAGTAGCACTTCAAGTCAACTTTGGCATTGGACAACCTGTCAGAACAAAACCAAAAATTTTTCCTAGTTAACTTAAAAATCACTAATTTGGGAGGTCATATGGCTGAGCAATGCATAGTTAGCTTTCCACCACATTATGAAAACAGTCTCCTAGGGTATTCTGAAGAAACTTGAAACTCCAGCTTTTGCTGAAACATTAACTCTTCAGTGGATTCCCCAGATGTTCAGACAAATAAACATATACAATATCTAAATGGGATAAAATAGTTGGTGTCTCTGAATTCATGTTGTGTGCTCCTTTTTCTGTCTTAACCCTTGAGTCAGATTCTATGTAGTGCTCCATGTCTTCATTTTATGGAACAATCCTTAACTCCAATTATAAAGTGATTGATTACTCCAGTAGTATTCATGCCACCATTGTATTAGTGAACGTATCTTGCCAAGTCAGGTTTTATTACAGCTTAGGGGGTTCACATCTGGATAAGACTGATGATTACTTTTCTTCTTTGGTGTGTGCATATCACCTTCCAGTACTACGAAATTCTGCCAGTAGAGATGAAATTTCTAGATAAATACAAACTTAAGTTCTCTTTGTTCTGTAATTCAAATATGTGATGTCTTCACCAATAGGGTCTTACACTCATGTTCTTTTTTATTACTTAAAACAATTTTTAAATTTAACTATAGTTTGATCATATTCATCCCCTCCCCACATCCTTCCCGATCCTTTCCCCCTCCCTGCCCACCCAACTTTAAGTTCTTTCTTAATAAAAAGAAACCAATCCAACAAAACCAAGAAAACAAAATAGCTCCCCCCAAAAACAAACAAAAACTCCACCAAACTGTAACCAAATAAAAGCACACACACACACACACACACACACACACACACCACCACCACCACCACCACCACCACCACCACCACCAACAACAACAAACAAAACAAAAAAACAAAGAAAACCCCTCATGGAATCTATTATATATTGTTGGTTAACTACTCCTAAACATGAAGTTTGTCCAGTAGTGGTTGATATACCCAGTGTCACTTTATTGGAGAAAACTGATTTCCTCATGCCTGGTAGGTATAAGTGACAATTCAGTTTTTAACCTTTACCTTAGTGGCTAGGTTTTCGTTCATTCATTCATTCATTCATTCATTCATTCATTCATTCATTTAAAAATATAACAAAATAAAGTATAATAAGAAAAAACAAAAGCTATCACATCAAAATTGGACAAGACAAACCAACAGAAGGAAAAGACCAGAAGAAGTCACAAGAATCAGAGCCCCTCTTGTTTGTGGAGGTCTACAAAGGTTTCCTAGTGAGATCTGAGCTTGCTTTACCTAGCAGGGCTGCATTAGAGAATTGCTTGACCTACATGTGCATGGTCTACACTTGGCTGAGCTAGTGGGAGGTCTTTGCTCCACCCCTTGGAATTCCTATAAATATCCCTTTAGAAGAGACAAAGGGGGCTGGTGGATAGTAATCCAGGCCCTCCCAAGGCTATCCTGTGTTTCTATCTGTTTCTCGTCCCTCTATCCTTCTATCTAAATATTTTTCACTTCTCCTTCCTCAAGAGTACCCTGGGGAGAAAAAGTGGGAACAGGGCTCCCACACTTGTTTGCACACTCAGGACTCCCATTAAAAACTGAACTAGAAGCCATAATATATATGCAGAGGACCTGGTGCAGACCCACTCAGGACCTTTGCACAATGCTTCAGTCTCTGCAGTTCATATGAGCTTTGCTCATGTTGAAGGAAGGTCTTATTTTCTTGGCAACCTCCATTTCTGCTGGTTCTTACACTTTTTCTGCCTCCTCTTCTACAGGCTCTCCTGAGCTCTGAGGGGAGAGATTTGATGGGGACATCCCATTTAGGCCTGAGTGTTCCAAGATCTCTCATTCTTTATATAATGTCTGGCTATGGTTCTCTATTTTTTCCCCATCTACTGCAGGAAGGTGCTTCTCTGCTATTAGCTGAACAAGGGACTGATCTATGAGTATAGCAGAATATCATTAGGAGTCATTTTATCACTGCATTTTTTTCTTTATTTTAGATCAGTATTGTTTGGTTTTACCCTAGGTCCCTGTGCTATCTAGTTTCAGATTCTTGGTCACCCACAGTGTCTATGGGCTCCATCTCGTGGACTGGGCCTTAAGTCAAATCAATTATTGGTTGGTTACTCATTGTGCCACCATTACCTTAGCATATTTTACAGGCAGAATATCATTGTAGATAAAAGATTTGTGGCTCACTTAGTGTTCACATTTCTCTTTTGAGAATGCACAGAGTGTGTCTCTGCACTGAAGATCCCAGAATGGAGCGATGAAGGCTCTATGTACTCACCGGATTGCCATCTTTATATTCAATGAGTTGTACAGTATTGTCTCCAGCAATAGGGCCTTGCTGTCAGTTTGTGGAGAGCAACTTATAGTCTTGGCAACAACCTGGGTGCTTTGGGGATTCTAGTGGGGCCCCTTTGGCTAACAGTTCAATTAGATGTAACCAATCCTGGTACTGGAAGCTTTGTTTGGTGGCAAGAGATGGCCAGTTGGGACTTTGTCTTCTCATTATTTGATAATGTCATTTATATTGTCTTCATATATGTATGTATTTTAGGAAGTTGCTACTAGATTAGGTTTCCATACTACCCCTCAAATGCCCCTAATTTTAGTGATCTCCCCTGTCTTCCCCCCAACCCTGTCCTCCCACCCCTTGATCCTCCCCTTCCAGGCCCCCATCCATCCATAACTATCTATTCTAATCCCCTTTCCTAACATACACTCATGTTCTTAAGGGTTATCAAAACGGTGTTAATAACTTGTAATGTTGAGGGTCTTATTGGCAAACAATCTCCTATATATAATGCATTCCTGACCCTGGAATCATTTGTTAGCCTACGAAATCTAGAAGGGGTACTGTTGCCCCATTATAGTGAAACCTCATTTAAACTCTTTTTGTATGTGCATATGTTTATAATTTAGGAAGCTTCAAAAGTAGTTTTTCATGTGACTTTTTCAGAAAATTTTTAGTGTTGGTTGTACCTCCCTATAATCCCTCCTCCACTTTGTCTTCCCACTCGCATCCACATTTAACTCTTCCTCTTCAATTATTCCCTCCTTTTCCTCTGAGTCATGGTGCTCTTTTTTTCTTCCTTTGAAAGTTCCCATCCTAACCTTCTGACCTCTATATGTATTCCAAACAAACAAACAAAAAACAAAACAAAACAAAACAAAACAAAAACAAAAACAAAAACAAAAATACCTAAGGAATAAAAGCTAACATTAAAAAATGAAAAAAAATGTGACATCTGTCTTTCTGGGTCTGGGTTTCTTCACTCAGGATGGTTATTTCTAGCTTCATGAATTTACCTGAAATTTTAATAATTGTATTTTCATTAACCGCTGAATGATAGTACATTATGTAAATTTACCACATATTAAGATCTATTCATCTGCAGATAGACATTTAACTGTTTTCATTTCCTGGTTTTTGTAAATAGGTCCTTGGGAAATCTACTACTATTACTCTGCAAATAGGCCACAATATTAAACTATTAAACTGACCTCTTATTATATCCACAGACTAGTGCATCCCTCAAACCTCATCATAAAATCCTTTTACATAAGTTATGTCATGCTGTTTGAGTTGAAAAATGAATGATGAGATGGTGAACCCTTTAGGGAATGATCATGAAGGGCCTTCTAGAAGAGCAAGTTCAAAGCCACAGTAGTGGCTGATAAAGATGATTACATGCATGAATTACAAAAAAAGTGTGTGTGTGTGTGTGTGTGTGTGTGTGTGTATACATTCAGGATCTTACATATTGGGCTGTATAAGAATGTTAGTGGCAACAAGGCATGAGATTAGTTTCTTGTATGTTTTCTTAGATTTTCAAATAATTGATCAATAGTCAATAAACAGAAATACTGGTGTATCTTAACGAAAATAAGAGTGGCAAAATTAATTACATGTAAATGAATTACGAATAAAAGAGAAGTTCCTTTGGGAAAAAAAATCCTTTTACAGTAGATGGCAATTAACACAGGGACCCACAACTTGTCAAGGAGCCGAGGATAAGTGATTATGCAGTACTCAGCCATAAATAGGACATCTATATTATGCCCTTTCCTCCTAAGGCTCAAGGATCAGTGTGGAAGAGGGAGAAGAGATAGTAGTTGATGACTACAAAGGAACAGTGTTTTCCAGACCCAATATAACAGTTGCATGTTTTACTCACAGTGGTTATGACAGTTGGAACAAGTTCTATGCAAACTTGATCCAAACAAAATTCCAATATAGAGGGATGGCATATGTATGAGAGCCCATTCATAGCTTAAAGAATGACACTCTGGTAATTGGTAGTAACCAAGTAAGGGCAAGTTAGTTTCCCTTAAGGGTGTGGTCTATTGAAGGTCTAACAAGCTCCAGAGGATGGCCACACCCTGAGTATATAGGGATATATAGGTAGCACTAATTGGACTCAATGGCTTAAAAAATGAATGAAGATTATAAAGTTGGGTGGGCATAAAATGGGAGAGGATGGATCTATGAGAGGAAGAAGCAGGAGGATGAATATGATCAAAATACAATGTGTGTCATTCTCAAAGAACTAATAAAATACTTTTACAAAGAACTGTTTAGCCAATTCTTACAAGTAAAATGATAGAAAAATGCCCCATTTAAATGTCTGTTATTGGGATAGCTAGGAAAAGACTGACACTAAGTTATTATTCTTGACTTTGGAGTCGACAAGGCTGGAAGAACAGATTTGTTGAAAACACAGTTTAGCACATACACATCCCTGGGCTATAACAACTACCTTCTGAAGCTCATTATAGGAATTAGTAGAAGTTTAAAACTGTTACTATTATATTTGAAAAGGAGTTTTGAAATGTGTTTTATGATGCACAAAGAACTTGTTGGATGTATATTTTATGAGCTTTGGGTGAGAGGGAACATTTCATACTGCAATATATGAAAGGTTCTAATCAAACATTTATGTCAGCAAGAATTTTCTTTTGTAGAAGAAAGATAATATGATTGAAAAATCTAAAATGTCATAATAATGCCCTGAAGACACGAATCCTATTTGAATAAGACCGAGGCCAGGGATCAGCCCCAGAAATGGACAGTTACTGACAACTTCACTGAATCAGGAGCATGGCACATGGATGTGGTGTTTGGATCTCAACTTCCTTGGGAAGTCTCTTAACCTACTCTCATAACTGTGAGTCCATTCTGTTACTCCTACTAAGTAACAAAGTATTTGCAAATGCTAACTTTAAATTCACTGTGTCTTTTTTTATATTTGAACGAGAAAAACAAAGTCTCACTTAAAATTTGAACAATGTGAATAATTCCTGAAGGGGATATAAAGTTCTTTAAAATGCATTCATTTCAGCTGGCATCAATATAGTAACCATTGGCCTCTCTCTGTCCCAGCTATTGAGTTAAGGTCCTGCACAGCATGTTATGAACAAATTTCCTCCACGGAATCTGCAATGTTGTTACAGGAGCCTGCATAAACTGTTAGTCTACGTGAGATCTCCCCTTCCTCCAGCCTCTTCTATCTTACATATGGATTTTGAGAAACTGTGATAAATCTGATAGGATACCTACCCAACTTTGTAATCTTCATTCATTTCCTAATGATGACTGGGCTAGTGATTTCTATTTATTTCCTTTCTGCTTTTTTCTCTGAAGGGATCATTGCTATCCAGTTATCATTGATGTCTTATATCAGTGATTTAAAACACATTTGTCTACAGAAGATATTTAGTGGTGCTTTTTGTGGGGGAGCCATGTTGTAATTCTATTTTGAATGGGACAATTTTGTTCAAATGATCAGACAATTATTCCTTGAGATACTGGGCCCAGCTGAAGATTTGTTCTCTAAGACAGAAAATGGGCTTGGGAAAATTGGAGAGACTTTCCTGTTTTCAACACATGCTTCATCATTTCCTATGCAGTGTAACATGTGCCAACAATTCACTAATGCCAATTTGTAGCTTTCATGAACCTAATGCTAGCAAAACTGACATAACTATAGTACTTAATATATTTTAAATTTCTAAAAATCCGCTGAATAAACAGATAATAAAGAAAAATACACTAACATTAATTATAAAAATTGCTGTTGCATACACCAAATTTTAGCTTCTAGACATGAATATAATTTTGAGTCTTTATATGAGGCTTACATTTACTTTTTGTCAATTTCCTGAGCTTTTTCAAAGCCAAGATTTTCTCTTATGCATTTAACCTATTAGAATGATGGCTATAAATGGATCCTCAATATTAATTAATGAACCTTCCCCTAAACTTTCTTTCAATTAAAGACAGCAACTTTTAATTTATTTTTTTAAAATTCAGCTTAGGTTAAAAACTAGCTCTTCAAATGCAGAGACCCACAGCCAAACATTAGGCAGAGGTGAGAGTTGGGTTTTCTCTGACTCTTTTGTCTGTTCTTTGGACCCTTTTTCTCCTACTGGATTGCCTCATTTATCCTTGATATGAGGGTTTGCACCTAGTCTTTTATGCATCTTGTTATGCTGAGTTCTGTTGATATAATTGGGAGGCCTGCTCTTTCTGAAGGGAAATGGAGGAGGAGTGGATCTTGGGGAGAGAGGGTGGAGAGGGCATCTGGAAGGAGTGGAGGTAGGAAAAACTGGTTGGGATGCATTGCATGAGAGAAAAATAAAGAAAAAGGAAAAAAATACTAGCTCCTACTGGTACATTTAATTTTACATAACCACAGTTCTATTACTGGCCCTGATCTGAATACTTTAAACAAAGAACTGAAACTTTGCTAATGGCAGCCTTGTATGAGTAGCAAAATTTGTAAAACCCTGTTTGACTGTTACATGACAATATTTTAGCACAGAAATACAGTTTCTTCATACTCTGCTCCAAAAGTTATACAGTAGTTCAAAATTTCAGGTCCCCTTCTTATCCCTGAAGTGATAATATACTCTGAGAACACCAGGGTATCTTTTCTGATCCTCGGAGCCTTTTACAGAAACATATGTGTATCAATTTAGGCATTAAAATATTCTGTATATGTTTTTCATAGCAGGTTAATGAGTTTAAAAAAAGCATAGATTTTAGAGTTTGACAACCTTAGACTTCAATCTGAGATTGACAGGTGACATTGGTAAGGAGGGCACTGAATCAAACTGCCTGCCTCATAAGTCAGGAAGCAAAAACAAAACCTAGTAAGTTAGTAAGTAGGTCAGTAAGGAAGGAAGTAAAGAAAGAGATAGATAGACAGACAGATAGATAGATGATAGATAGATAGATAGATAGATAGATAGATAGATAGATAGATGATAGATACATAGGAAGGAAGGAAGGAAGGAAGGAAGGAAGGAAGGAAGGAAGGAAGGAAGGAAGGAAGGAAGGGAAAAGTGAGAACTCATTACTGCCCTTCAAGGGAATGAAGTGACCTAAAGAGCTTTTACTGGGTCTTATTTCTAAAGGTTTTTTTTTTATCACCTCTTTATAGTTCTATGCTGGGGACCAACACTTTAAGATGGGTCATTCATATAACATATGATATTAAAAGCACAAGTCACCAGCCTATATCTTTTTGCCTTCCATTTTTATTCTTATTCCTGTTCATTTATGATCTACAGCATAAGATCCATGAGGAAATAAATCTTGATTTTGTTATCTACTGACATGCCTGCAACACTGGTCAATAATAGTAGCTAAATAGACAAATTTAAGTGAATAGATTGATCTATTCAAGAAAGATTTGTCATTGTTTTATATGAGGAGTTTACATAAACTAAATTACTTTTAAGTTTTTCATTGCTGCTGTCATTCTTTCTACAGTGTCAGAATTTACAGAAAAACAGTAAATTTACAGGGAATGAAGGAGACAGTGCTTGTCAGTCTTGCTTTTCCTGATAGTCCTTGTCACTTTTTAAGACAAGGTTTTACTATGTAGCCAAACTTGTCCTCAAACTCTTGATCCTCCTTCCTCAGCCTCCCACCTGGAAAGGGCACAGGCATTTGCTGAATTTATGGTCCACATATTTTTATTATAAATATTATTGTATTTTGTCCTTTGGGCTAGTTCAATTTCTGAGAGCATGCAAAATCATTTTGTCCCAACTTGTACTACTCTATTACAGTTTCTTTTTAGTATCCATGGTGATACAAACGTCACAAATCTGAAGAAATATATACATATTCACATGCATGGATATTTATCTGAAAATAAAAAAAATTGTGTGTCTAATTAGTACAACATACAGCAATCCTGAGCATTCAAGTTAGGAAGATGAAAATAGATAGCATTTTCCATTCGCTTCCCTTCCATTTGGGCAGAATGACTGGGACTCTGTCAAAGGGAAGATGATCACAATCCTCATCTAGAGATGAACCTGTTTTAAGAGGACAGCAGGAGATCATGGCCCACCACATCAACTAAGCAGGGATCATATGGACTCACAGAGACTGAAGAGGCAAACACAGGGCCTGCATGAGTCTACACCAGGTCCTCTGCATATATGTTGTGATTGTGTAGTTTGGTGTTTTTGTGGGACTTCTAACAGTGGGAGTGTGTGTGTCTCTGAAACTCTGGCCTGCTCTTGGGACTCTTTTCCTCTTCTTGGGTTGCCTTGCCCAGCCTCAGTATGAGGGAGGGCTTTTGCCTTGTCTCATTATATCTTGTTTTGTCCTGTTTGGGTGTTGTTGTTCAGAGGACTTTCTGAAGAGAAAAAGAGGGGGAGTAGGTCTGGGGGAGAGTGAAAGTTGGGGTGGGGGGCGCTGAAAGGAGTGGAGAGAAACTTATTTATTGTGTGAGAGAGGAATCTATTTTTAATTGTTTAAAAAAGGAGTAAGACTGAAGATTACAGCTCAGCAGAGCAGCAAGTTCCCTTCATTGTTTCCTGGTGCACCAAGTCCTGGACCCCCACAGACTTCATCCCTCCCCCCAAGAGTTGCATTGCCCTAACTGCCAACCATGATGTTCTGAAATCTTCTTACACCATGGGCCAATATAAATCTTTCCTCACACTAGTTTTTCAGTCAGTCATCCATCACAGTGATGCAAAGTTAACTAACTGACAAAGCAATTGAGAATTATTTAAAAGGATTTGAACTTGAGAAGAATGAACTGGGGAAAGGTGCATTTACATTTTCCTGCATTCTCCTTTTTTCTAATGCTTTACAGTAAGAAAGATTACATAGATCTTGAGTAAAGAAAGAGGCACTGACTTTTGTTCTAGTGTTAGGGTCTGCAGATCATCCCATAAAAGACCATCATTCTTGTATGCAAAAGAAAGAGCATTTATTTCTTGAGAGAAGAATTCCTGTATGCAGGGGTCAGTCACACAATGAAATGGCAACAACCCCCAGAGAAGCTCAGAGCCTCCTTATATAGACAACTAGGAGGGGATTAGGTCATCCTAAACATGATTGGCCAAGTGAACAGCAGCTACATTAATACGTTTCTGATTGGCTGGGGTGTAATTGCTGAATCATGCCTTGTGTGCACTGTCTTCCCCAGCTGCCTTATAAGAAATTGATACTGCAACAGAAACTGAGACCTAAACAGAAACTGAGACTCAGGCCTAGTAGAGGCTGGGGCCAGGAGAAGCCCATCACAGTGCTCCAGTGGCCTCTCTTTGCCCCCTTGAGTTCATCTTGAATCCTAAAGATATCTCTGTGTCAAGGCCTAGTGGGTCCTGACTTAGTGGCTTGTATTGCTGCCATAGGATGAGCAGCTGCACTGTGGAGATCTGCTTTTTAAACAGACCTGACCTGAGCATTGATTATACAGGGTCCATAAGTTAGGGCCAGTATCAGAAGGACCAAGGAACCAAACCAAAGCAGGTACCAGAGTTGTTAGCCAGGGTGAGCAACTCATACCTGCTGGGGATGTCTCTCTATATGCTGTGAATGTGTTGCTCTGATTGATTGATAAATAAAACGATGATTGGTCAGTAGCCATGCAGGAAGTGTAGTGTAGCCGGGATAAGTAAGGAAGAGAATTCTGGGAAGTGGAAGGCTGAGTCAGGAGATGCTGCCAGCCGCTGCCATGAGAAGAAAGTTGTAAAGTACTGGTAAGCCACGAGCCACATGGCAACTTATAGATTAATAGCAATGGGTTAATTTAAGATATAAGAACTAGATAGCAAGAAGCCTGAGCCATTAGGCCAAACAGTTTAAATAATATAAGCGTCTGTGTGTTTATTTGGGTCTGAGTGGCTGCGGGCCTGGGCAGGACTGGAGATAACTCCAGCTACACATACCATCCCTCATTTCATTGCTTTTCTAGCTGTCTATCATGTAGTCTTTTTTGAGGAGAATCATAGAGTTTTTGATAACATCTGAGTGGTTGCCATAGAAATAACATCATTTTCCCAGAGTCAGACAGAGACCTCCCTTGTAGGAATATTCTATTATGGAGTACTACCTCTGCTAAGGAAGAGAAGGACTCTTCTAGATGAATGATAGATTTTTCTAGAGTGGCTATGTCAGCATCTATAGCCACACTTAAGGCTCTATAGTTCTGATCCTGGAGAATGAGAGCAGATGATCTCATGCCTATAGCCCCAGCCAGGCCCAGGCCTAGGAGGGGGGATACTAAGATAGCCATGAAGACCTCCTGCTTGGCTTGTTCTGGTGGTCCTAGCTGACAGAAAACCTCCCCCTTGGGGTAATAGGTTATTTTGAGGACTAATTGCACCAGGACACAGAAATCCTATGTGTTATTCAAAACTTGGGCATATACACAGAAGCTTAAGCCTGTGGTGCAAGCCCACCAGGTGTCATCCAGGGGAATTAAGTACCCTGTCCTTATTGGACTCCAAGTCTCACTGCACATATTGTCGTAATTTGATGGGGGCCAGTCTATACAGAGGTCATTCCCTGTCACAAACTATAAGGTGAGCCTCCCTTTGCCCGAGTGTTGCCATCTGCATGACTGGGTGTCAGAAGAGTTGGTATAGTCTCCCATTACTGCAATCCCTTCATAGCGGGGGGGGGGGGGGGTGGCAAGACCAGCAGGTTTTAGTGAGACTGGGCTTTGAGGCATTTAAAATCAAATAGGTAGCTTTTAAAAGATTTAAAGGTCCTAGATTTGGGGGTAGGTCTGTGGTGGCCGTTTTATGTGTTAATGGCAATGTGCAGGGTGTTTACCCACCAACCCTATAGTTCCCCAGAGTTTTCTTGAGTGAGAGCAGCAGGAAATATTAGATAGAAGGATTTAGATTGTGGAGATAAACAGATAGAGAATAAAGGATAGCCTCAAGAGGGCCTGGAACCTATTCCAACGGGCCCTGACGGTCTCTGCCCCAGGGTATTTATAGAGACGCCAAGCGGTGGAGCAAAAGACCTCCCCCCAGCCCAGCCAAGTGCAGACCATCTCAGACACCTGCACTCAGGCCCATGGTCCTAATCATACTCTCTATGCAGATCTTCTGAGTAAAGCCATGAAGAACCTGAAAATGGGCTCCCACAGCAATGTTTTAGTTTCCATGGGTCTTGGGGTAAGGGAAGATAAGTGTCTGGTTGGGCTTACTATCTTATTGGTCATAGGGACTGGATGTCTAATTGTAGAGTGAATAATGCTCCCATATTTGCCGGTGCCATTCTGGCCTTCTCATATAGTCTTAAACCCTAGGTTTTTCCTGATGCCCAACTAGAGGCTTTTTTTTTTTTTGCCAGAATCAGTGAATTGAATCAATATTGGATTGCATGCCCCCTTTCCATCAAGCTCAGGGTGACAGGCCGGTTCATATGCCCTTTTCATTCTGATAAGGTTCCTGGTCTTTGGGGGTCTCCCAATAGGTGTGACCCATGGAGCCATAAGTCCATGGGGCACAGAAATAGTCATTTGCTCCCCCATGGGTGCTTTCCTGGGCCTTAGTCCTATCATGTCCAGGGCAAACATAGAAATGGAAGTAATATTTTTCAATAAACGAGTCAGTATAGATGTGCCCATACAACACCAGTTTTGCCATTTCAGCCAAAAGTGTCTGCAAGTCAAAATATAGATCAAGAAACCAAGTCCCTAAGGGGGCAGAATGGGAGGTCTGATTTAGGACCTTCCCCGAGTCTGTATTGATGACCTTCCAAGTGAGATTAAAGGGCTGATGGGGGTGTTGGCATCCTGCAGGGGGCCTGGTCAAAAAACCCCAGCAGACATAAATCAAGGAAACTGAGGAAGCATTGGAGCAAGCTCATCACTTAGCTGGTTCAATGACTTTCTGGATTCTTAATGTGAGAGGGTCCTGTAGGTGTGCAACAGTACTCCACAGTCCAGGGTTGGCCTCCTCTGGGGCATAGTCCTCAGGGTTGGCATGTGGATCTATGGCTTTCATGTGGGTGTGATGTATCCAGGTGGGGATTCCATCTGCTTTGACAGCTGTGGGTGTTGTCAGGATGATGGTATAGGGTCCCTTCCAATCAGGATCCAAGGTCTCCTTTCAGTGTCTTTTGGTGGTCACCAATACCTCTGGCCAGAACCCATCAGGAGCAGGTGGAGGTGCCTTCTCATAGACAGCATGTATTTGGAGCCAAAGCTGTTTCTGCACCTGGGCCAAGACTTGCAGGGAGGAAAGAAATCTTTGGTCATCAAATTCAGCTAACAATTCTGCCTTACCATTGGGTAATAAGGGTGGAAGTTTGGCATACATTGGCTTGAATGGAGTTAAGTTCAGGATATAAAGAGAATTGCAAAAATCCCCAATAAAGCAAAGGGAAGGAGAGATACCCAGTCACTGCCAGTCTCAAGGGTTAATTTGGTTAAGGTCTCCTTTAGGGTTCAATTTATTCTTTCTACTGGCCTGAACTCTGGAGGTGATAGACATAAAGAATCCTCCAATTTCTCCCCATGAACTTAATTAGCTTTGGGGTTGTCTAAGATGTGAAGGCAGGTCCATTGTCTGAGCCTAATAAGACAGGAAGTCCATACCTGAGGATGATATCTTCTAGAAGTTTCTTGGCCACAACAATGGCTGTCTCATTCTTGGTAGGGTAAGCCTCAATCCATCCTGAAAAGGTATCTATAAAGACCAATAGGTACCTGTAGCCATGGAGCTCAGGCTTTACCTCAGTGAAGTCAATTTCCCTATTGGCTTCAGGCTACATTCTTCTTTCTTTGCTCCCCATTCATGCTCCTGTGTCTGACCTGGAATTCATCAGGCAACATGTTGGGCAGCAGGCTCCATTATTTGGTCTCAGGTCAAACACCTTGAGATGTGCTCTTCTGAGTAGGTCTTGTCTTTTCCTTCCCCTCAAATAGGTATTTTGATGTATCTGATGGACTAATTGGCTGGCAAAGTCTGAAGGGAGGATAATCCACCCATTAGGAGTCCTATATCATCCATCATTTGTGTAGGCATTGGTATAAGTTCAAATCCTCTGAAGTTCCTTCTTGGTATAGGTGGAGTTTTTGGGCAAGGCTGGGCCTGCTAGTTTAGGCAGGTTGACTACCAGGGCAGCTTCTCAAGTGGCTGCATCTGCCCTCTTGTTTCCCTTAGAAACAGGGTCCTCTCCTTTTTGATGTCCTGGGCAGTGCATAACAGCCATTTTTTTGGGGTAGCCATATGACTTGCAGGAGATTCCAGATCCCCTGCTTGTTCTTGATAGACATTCCTTCTGCTGTCAGGAGGCCCCTTTCCCTGTAGATGGCACCATGGATGTACATGGTGGCAAAGGCATATCGACTGTCTCTGTATATGTTGAGTCTCTTCCCTTTCCTCATCTGTAAGGCTTTGATTAGGGTTATTAGTTCAGCCCTTTAGGCTGAGGTACCTGGGGGTAGGGCTTCTGCCTAGATAATTGCCTCTTCCATAGTCACTACCACTCCTGCATACCTGGTGCCATCTTTGATGAAGCTACTGCCATCAGTGTTTCAGGTGACATCGACCTCCTTTAAAGGCAAGTACCTAAGGTCCAGCCCTGTAAGTGGCTCAAGATTTCCTTGCAGTAATGTAGAGGGCCATCCAGGTCCAGGTCAGGGTGGTTGGGCTGAGAGCACTACTGGAGATAAATTGGACTCAAGGGGGATTTAAGAACAAAGCCTTGTAGTGAGTCAGCCTGACACTGGTTAGCCATCTATCAGATGTATGTTTGAGGACTCTTTCTATAGCATCTGGTGTGATTACTATAAGGGCCTTGCCAAGTGTCAGTTTGTCTGAGTCCTTAACCAGCAAGGCTGTGGCTGCTATTGTGCAGAGGCGTGGGGATCATCATATTGCCACCAAATATAGCTTCTTTGACAAATAGGCCACTGGCCTCTTCCAGAGTCCAAGAGTCTGGGTTATGACTTTCTTGGCGACCCCTTTCTTATTGTCTACATATAGGTGAAGCGGCTTTATGATGTTCATCAAAACCAACACTGGGGCCTCTAGCAAGGCTGTTTTGACTTTGTGAAGGCCCCTTTCCATTTTCCCAGTCTTTCTAGGGGAGTCTCCTCCTCTCAGGTTGCTTCATATAATGATCTAGCCAATTCAGCAAACCCAAGTATCCAAAGCCTATAGAATGCAGCCAAGCCCAAGAACTCTCTCATCTCCTGATGGTTGGTGGACCTGGGGATTCTTAGAATTCTTTTCTTGCCTTTGAAGCCATCTTCTACCCCCCTTGAGTATGAGGTTACCTCAGTCTTGGCAGAGTTGAGCTTTCCTCGTAGACACATGGTACCTCAGAGTCCCAAAGTTTTAAGCAATCCCTCAGTAGCAGTCTCATAGGCCTCTAGAGAGTTTGTGGCAATCAGCAAGTCCATGTACTGTAACAGACTGACATTTGGCTGGACCTGTCTGTACACACCCAAGTCCTCATGGAGGGTTTCATTGAAGATGGGAGGAGGAATTCTTGAATCATTGGGGAAGCCTTGTCCAGGTCAGTTGTCCATTGACACCATCGTCTGGATCCAACCATTTGAAGGCAATCAGGTACTAACTGGCTGGCAAACAGGTGTTAACTGGCTGGTGCCAAGGGCAAGCTGAAAAAGGCATCCTTGAGGTCTAGCACTGTATAGATGATCTGTTCAGGTGGCAGGGTGCTAAGAAGGATATATGGGTTGGGGACAGTGGGATAAATGTCCTTTACCCAGTTGTTTACTTCTCTGAGGTCCTATACAGGCCTATAGTCAGTGTAGTTGGGCTTTTTGACAAACAACATGGGTGTATTCCAGATGGACTGGCAGGGAACAAGGATGCCTACATCCCTCAGGCATCTGATGTGGGGGGCAGTCTATTGCTTAGTGTCTCTGAGCACTGGGTATTGTCCAATGCAGACTGGTGTAACAGTGGCCTTCAGCTGTACCATCACAGGGTCTGGTATTTGGCCAGTCCTGACCCTCCAATCTTTGCCCAGGGTAGGAGAATTTCCTGGAGCCATTTTTTGTGGCAAGCCTTTTGCCTTCACATCTCTATCCTACTCTTGGAGATCTGTGAACAGCTTGTGCTCGTCTACAAGGGCCATAGCGAGAACGTGTAGGGGTTCCCCTTTTTGGTCAGTCACCATGATCCTAGCCTGGTCAAAGTGGGTGTGGGCCCCCAGTTTGGTCAGCAGACCCCTCCCCAGCAAGGAGTATGGGCATTCAGGAATGACCATGAAGGAGTGGGTTACCTGTCCCTTTTTTATGTCCACTGATCTTTGGGTAGTCCATGAATTTTGACTCATTCCTCTGGCTCCTTGTAGCCATGATTGCTTTTGGGACATTTGACCCAGAAGATTTTTTTAGGATGGAAAGTTGTACTCCTGTGTCCCTCAGGAAGTCAATGGGCCTCCCCTCCATTCTTAGGGTTACCCAAGTCTTAGGGAGGGGTGCTGAGGCCCACCCCTTCAATCATTCAGTTCTCCCAGCTCTAGTACCTTGGCCCCATTCATTCTTCCAGTGCCAAGTTTTTTGCAGTAGACACATTGGTCTTTTTGTAGAAGGGATCTATTTCTGAGTCTCTGCTTCACATCCCTCCACCTACATGCTGAATCCCCAAAAGTCAGTTTCCTTAGATCCTGTCTTTTTGCTCTGGGTCAGTTGAAGCTGCTAACAGGATCTTAGCCAGACCCCAAGTCTGTCTATCTTCAGGAGTCTCCCTATTATTGTATACTTCCTCAGCCATAGCTATGAGTTCTGTCAGTCTCTTACCTTTGAATCCCTCCAGCCTCTGTAATTCATGGTGGATGTCTGGAGCCAACTAGTTAACAAACACCAGACTAACAGTGGACCTGTACTCTGGTACCTTTAGATCCAAGAGCATATAGGCCCAATAACCCTTCATGACTCTCTCCAGAAAGGTCCCCAGTGATTCCTCTAGTCCATGATGTACCTGACTTACTTTGGATAAATTTGTGGGCTGCTTTGCAGCTGCCCGGAGATTCCCCCATTAGAGTCTAGCTGTAGACTTTCATCCTCTCCCTACCTCCCTCAATGTTGAAGTCCCATTCTAGTCAGGTCATGTGAAACCTAGCATTAATGAGTTTTGGGTGCATGGTAGGTCTCCCATCAGTGCCCAGGACCAATTTCCTGACCTTGGCCAGGATTCATTCCCTTTCCTCTGTGGTGAAGAGGATCTGGAGAAACTAGTAACAGTCATACCAGGTTGGTTGATGGGTAAAGAAGACAGAATCTAACAAGTCAATTAGTTTGGCAGGCCTCTCAGAGAACTTAGGGTTCTGTAACTTGCAATTGTAGAAGTTTCTAGTGGTGAAGGGCCAGTGGACCAGCTGCTGCTTGCCAACTGCATTGGGGGGGGTGCACTGCTCACAGTGGAAGTGCTGTTGAATCAGCCTCCACTGGCAGCTCCTCCCTCTATGAATGGACACACACGTGAGGAGGACTCCTGACCACTCCCTCTCAAGCCCCTCAGGGTGATAGGGGGTTGTATTGAGAAAATTTTTTCCTCATGAGGGAGGTAAGACATGGTAAAGAGGGGCTGAAGTTTGGGATTCCCTGTCTAGTTTCAGTTTCTTTTCTGTTGCTATTGCATATATTGCCTGAGGTGGGGACAGAAAATGTTTTAGCCATTTAGGGGGCTTCTCTACCAACATTTGCCAGATAGTAATATAAGGAACCTGATCCAGGTGCCCCAATGATCCCATAGACTATGTCCTTCACCTGGTAGATAGTGGGTAGATCAAATGTCCCTTCTGCAAGCCATCCAACATTGAGAGTTGACCATTCATTTCTGCAAAAGACAGAGTTTTCCTTTCCAGGCAACAAGTCCCAGGTCAGTGGCCTGAGCCTGGAAGTCCTTATGATGGTTCAGCAAAAGGCTCAAAGGGGTCAAGGTTGTCTGTCCCATCTTTTCTAGAAGAATAAAAGTAGTTATAAGACAAAAACACAGAAGGACAACACAA
Source organism: Peromyscus attwateri (assembly GCA_902168425.1). Lineage (NCBI taxonomy): Eukaryota > Metazoa > Chordata > Mammalia > Rodentia > Cricetidae > Peromyscus > Peromyscus attwateri. Next base: position 38,216 of record CABHPP010059403.1, read on the forward strand.
CACACCAGACAATGTACTGGTATGGCACATGGAAAAAAAAACAAAATCAGGACAACAGCCTTCCTCACTTTAAGTGAGCCCCATCTGTCAGGAGTGGTCTGCTCTGTCCCACCTCAAGTTTCAATGGAACCTAGTCCCTCTCTGGTGCATCTGAGACATCTCTCAACTCACCTGACATGGGTGCCACTAGTGTGTCTGCCTGGCTCACCCGGGCCTTCAGGATCAGCTTGAGCCTTACAAAGTCTCATACAACAGAGATGAACAAAGACAGAGATCTCTCACTTACTACCAGGGTTCCTTAAATGCTCAATGTGTCAGTGGTCTCAGAGATGTGATCCCAGATGAGCCCCCAAATGTTAGGGTCCACAGATCACCCCACAAAAGACCACCATTCATGTATGCAAAAGCAAGAGTCTTTCTTTTTTATTTTATTTAAAATTTTTCATTTTATATACCAACCACAATTCCTACTCCCTCCCTTCCTCCCATACCCCCTCCCCCTCCCCCTACCCTCCCCCCCCACCTACTCCTCAGAGAGAGTAAGACCACCTATGGGGAGTCAACAAAGTCTGGCACATCAAATTGAGGCAGGACCAAGCCTCTCCCCCCTGCATCAAGAATGAGCACGGTATCCCTATAGATGTAACAGTCTTATTAAATAAGAAACACAGAGCTAAATGCAGAGTTAAAAGCCCAAGAGGTCAGAGCAGTAGCTAAGAGCTGAGACTAAAAACCCTTTCTTACCCTTTGCTGCCGCTGTCATCCTTCCCCTCAGAAAGAGGCCTACTTCCTGTGTGTTTGTCTTTTTATTGACTTTCTGTTCTGTCTTATTATTGATTGTAAACCCAACCACATAACCTCCTCATCAATGCCTCTCTATACAGACCTCTAGGTCTCTATGGTTGGTATTGAGATTAAAGGTGTGTGTCTCCATGCTGGCTGTATCCTTGAACACACAGAGATCTGCCTGCCATGTGATTAGGATTAAAGGTATGCGCCACCACCACCTGGCTCTTGCTATGGCTTGCTATTAGCTCTGACCCCTAGGCAACTTTATTTATTAACATACAAATAAAACCACATTTCAGTACAAATAGAATATCACCATATATCTGACCATAGGGAATCAGCTCCAAAAACCAGTTCACGAACTAGGGATAAATCCTAGTCCTACTGCCAGGGGCCCCACAAACAGACCAAGCCATGAAACTGTCACCCACCTTCAGAGGGCCTAGATTGGTCCCCTGCAGGTTCCCCGGTCACCAATCCAGAGTCCATGAGCTCTTACTAGCTCAGGTCAGCTGTCTCTGTGAGTTTCCCCATCATGATCTTGACCCACCCTTGAGAGAATTCCTGCATGCAGGGGTCAGCCACACAACAAAATGGCAAATGACTCCCAGAGAAGCTCACAGCCTCCTTTTGTAGACAACCAGGAGGGGATTAGTTCATCCTTAGTATGATTGGCCAAGTGTGCAGTAGCCATACTTATATGTTTCTGTTTGGCTGGGTCTATAAATGCTGAATCATGCCTTTTATGCAATATCTCCCCCACCTGCCTTATTCAGAAACCAACAGAAACTGAAACTTAACTGAAACTCAGGTCTAACAGAGGCTGGGGCTTGGAGGAGCCCATCATAGTGCTCCCGTGGCCTCTCACTAGCTTCCTTCCTTTTTGAGGTCCCTAGATAAGTCATTTGGCCTTTTTTTGTGTAATTAGTGATTGTATTTGATCATATTTATGGCATATTCCTAACAATGCTAGATTTCTAGTGACTTAACAGCAGATGAACAGGGGAGATGGATTATAGAAACAGGACAACCCATTCTTTTTCTTCTGTAGTTTTATCCATAAAATTCAGAAAACATGCAGTCCTATAGAAAGAATTGTGTTGCCTTATATATTCACTATGAATGTCCATGCTCTCTGTAGCTAGTGTAGAGAAATTTATTCTTTCATCACTCTTGAAATGTTATTTCAAGTGACCAGAGAGAAATTCAAATAATTTCAACCTCTATTGCTAAATCTTCTGTCAACCAACATTTGACAATGATAGATATGATCAAAATTCTAAACTACCAAAATACCAAGCTAGTCGGTTTATACGTTTAAATACTATGTGTTTATTTTTTTTTTAAGAAGTTCTTTGGAGGGCATTGGAGAGATGCTCAGTGGTTAAGAACCCTTACTTCTCTTGGGGAGGACCTGGGTTAGGGTCCAGGTACCAACAAGGTAGCTCATAACCATCTGTAACTCTAGTTCCAGAGGATTGAATGCTTTCATCTGGCCTCCACAGGAACGGGGCATACACATGGTGCACATACATACATACATCTAACATACATAAAATTAAATAAATAAATTCAAAAAATAGTTTAAAAGAAAAAAACAAAGAAATTCTTTGAAAAAATTTTAATTGTTTAGATATATGTTTGTGTTTGAGTATGTCTATAACAAAATGTGTAAACAAATGCTAACCAATTGTAATCTATATGAATATATAACTTTTGAAAATTATATTAAATATATATTAAATGTAAAAAAACAAAAAGAACCAGTTTTAGGAAGAGGCTGGACACTAGTGAGCAGCTTCGAGATGGCAGACTACTGTGAAGATGGATCAAGGCTCTATTTACCCTCGTTGGTCAAAATTTAGATACGAGTTCTCTAGCACTCAATAACCTCAATTCCAAAACCAACATATTGGAGTCCCTAAGATCTTAAGATTCCTTCGTGTCCACAGACTGCCACTTGGAGCTGGCAGTTACCTTCATAGATTGACTCAGCATACCTCCCAGTCGTATGAAAATATTTCAAGAGCCTATCAGTTAGAAGCAGGGCTGGTGGGATGGCTCAGTGGGTAAGGGGGCTTACGGCCAAGCCTGCTGACTTGAGTTCTATGTTGGGGATCCATATGATGGAAGGAGAGAGTCAGCTCTCCCAAGTTGTTCTCTGATCTCCACATGGACCTCATGGCACCCACATCCACACCCACACACACCTAAGCCACCCACCCAAACAACCAATAAATAAATGTAATTTTAAAGGAGCAGGGAGAGGAGGAGGCAGATGAAGGGTAGACCTTAAGTTACAAGGAAAACTGTAGTGAAGTCAGATTTCCTGAAATCTATTTGGAGTACAAGCTTTACCTTCCTGTACCAGGAGCAGGGCACAGCTACCTTTGGTGCCGTTTTCAGCTCTGTGTAACTCCCACATGGCTCAGGCTTATGGCCAGAGATCTAAAGCTTAGGCAGACAGGCCTTCCTCTTCTCCCACTGCTTCCTTTCTATGAATCACTTGGGTATTTGCCTGTGAACTTAAAGTAGCTCACATCATATTTCATAATGCCTGGGAGCAGAGGCATATACTCTCCTTGCCCTGGATTTATAGGCAAAAATCGTTGAACTTGTTTCTTACCAGGGGTGGTATATTGAAACTGCATATTCTTCCTGAAGAATGTGGGTGGTGCTGCTCCAGCCTAGGGTTTTCTTAGGATGCTGGAGAAAGCATAAGATTGGATTGCCAGTGTAAGAGTAATGGTTACCCAGCGCAAAATGGAGATGGATTAGTCTCCAATAGAGACATGGGCATTTCTGGCATGCGGGACTCCCATTAAGCATTATGCTGCCCACCAACTAAAAGAAATATGCCATGAATGACACACTGTTAGCACCTATATCCAGCACTCTTTTATTTCCCATTAGACCAGAGACACTAGAACTCTCAAAAGAAGGTGCAAATGAAATAAATGTTTCTTTACTGCCTTTGTATGTGGGCTCATTCACATGTCTATAGTGGCCAGAGGTTGATGCAAAATGGTTTCCTTACTTTTTGAGAGAGTTTATCAATAAACATGGATCTTGCCAGTGTGGATAGATTGGCTTACCTGCTGGGGATGACAATCTGGCTTTTTTGCTTGGGTTCTAGGCGATTACACTCAGGTCCAAACTCTTCAGGGCAGGGGCTTTACTGATGGAACCATTCCTCGGACCCTTTCTCTGTTTTCTCTAGTTGCTTCCCTCTTCACTTGAGAGGATAGCGTAGTTCCTAACGATGTCCTCTGTCAACTTCCCCTGTAGTGCTTAGCACTTGCTGAAGCTCCCTGTTTTTCATTTGAGTCTCTTTCCTACAACATTGATATTTCAAGGACAAACTTGTTTCTTAGGCTCTAATTCTCTCTCTTACACAACGACAGCAACAACAATAAAACTCCATTTTCATTGTCGATAGAGTGAAAGGAGTCAAAGAAGTAAAAAAAAAAAATTTCCTTGAGTTAAATGAAAATGAAAACACAACAACACAACCTGGGACACAGTAAAAGCTATCCCGTGAGGGAGGTTTAAAGTTCTAAGCTTTTATATTAAAATAAAAAGAACACAAATAAATGACTTAATGATGCCATTTATGAACTTAGGAAAATAAGAAAAAACAAACTCAAATCTAGTAGACAACGTGAAATAATAGTTTAAAAAAATCAAAGCAGAAATTAACAAAACAGAAACAAAGAAAACAATAGAAACAGTCAGTGAATTTAAGGGCTGGTTCATTTAGAAGATAAAGAGATGACTCAAATGAACAGAATCAGAAATGGACAGGGAAACGTCACAACAGCCAAAGAAATTCAGAATATTGTAAGGGAATACTTTGAAAACCTATACTCCTTTAAGGTGGAAAATCTAAAAGAAATAGATGAATTTCTAAATTCAAGTTTGAAAAAGAATAAAGTCTAAGCCATTGTAACTGGTCTTGTTTTCACTGTGATACAAGTATTTCCGCCAAGGATCTGTGTAAATAGTGATGCTCTCAGGCTCTTGGTCCTTTTCCCCTATTCCAGGAGCAACAGAGGGGAAAGCATTCACATTTGGGCTATCATAGAAGCACAATCTGCATTTAGGTCGAGCAATGGTAGCATATGTCAAACCATTATCTGGCAACCAAAATGATTTGGGAGAAGAAAATGAGCAAAAACTATTTCTATAAGCTTTTCCTTATATTTTCAAACACTGAAATAAGAATATTAAATTTGTTATTGGATAAACAGTTGGGTTATCCCTGAAAACATACATAAAAGGAAAATTACACAGATTGAGCAGGTTGTATTTATGTATTTAGGAATAAATATGTCTATGCAAATATGTACATAAAGTGAAAAAAGAGGCCATGAATTTGAAAGGTAGCAAAGAGTGGTACATGGGAGGGGTTGGACGGGGAAAGGGAAGAGGGAAAATTGTGTAATTATAATCTCAAAAAATAAATGTTAAAAAGATTTCTATTGTTCCTAAAAACTATTGAATTTCCCATCAAGGTGTCCTTTAATTACATAAATGTTTATCAGAGAGTGTGGAACAAAGCAGGAGGAGATAACAGAAGAGAATCCAATGATGCTCTTGTGTCTGACTATAACTCCAAAGGTACTATCACGAATACTTGCTAGAAGTTAAAGATACACTTTACTAGATTTTTAATTGAAAATGGATTCTTCTCCCATACAATACATCCCAACCACACTCCTCCCTCCACTCCCCCCAGCACGCCCTATCAGATGTTTAAACACAAACTCATTATACCTTCTTTCAAAATTGAGCTTGTGTTCTGAATAGCAAATGAATACCCCTTCTGTATTTATAGTGGAGAAAAAAAATAGTTTAAAAATGGGCCTTATTGGTGGCCCAATTTATCAAAAAGAAATTATTTACCTTGTTTTGGTTGAGAGTTCATGGTTTTATCAGAGTGATTACTGCCAAGATCGTTTCCTAACGGTCCATACTGCAAGGTGTCATGTTGGGTTGAACAAAGGAGAAACATGCTTTGCCTCCAGATGGAGGCAAAATCAGAGAGCCCTGCCACCAGATGCAGATTGCCTGAATCACGAAAAATGTGCTGTGCCCTGTGCACCATTTCCAGAAAACATTAGTTAAGATTGGTTAATTTTTTGCTCTGCATGAACTCTCTGAGGGTGATTATGTTATTTTCTTGGTAGAAGATGAGATGCTAGGATCAAAATATTAGACTCAAATGAGATGTTCTTATATTAATCCTGAGGTCATTACTATATCCAGAGTTATATTAGATAATAAAATTTAAAAAGCTAATTTTCATACTGAGCTGCTGGATCTAAGTAACTGTTGAATTTCACACCATCACCTCATATTCCTATATTAACTTCCTTCAGGAAGCACAGAAACTTAATTATTGACAGGCTAAATATTTGCATCTTGTAGAAACTAGAACATTCTACAATTTAAAAACAGAGCACATATTTTCCCCAAAGCCAGATTCTTTGCACTTAGTTGTGGGTTGCGTTTAAAAATAGCAGTATAGAATTATGAAGTTGGAATGGTAATTTATTCTTTTTGAAGCCTGAACATACTTTATTTGGTCCTTTGCCTTTTAATTTTTGCCCACCTTTGCCATTTTCTCCTTTAAAACAAATTTTTTTTTATTAAGAGATTTTCTATTCATTTTCCACACCATCCACGGATTCCCCTGTCCTCCCTCCCCCCCCCCCCCCCCCTCCCCCCCACCCCCCCCCCCATTTTCACCTCCTCCAAGGCAAGGTCTCCCATGCAGAGCCAGCAGAGCCTGGTACATTCCGTCTAGGCAGGTCCAAGCCCCTCCTCCCTGTACCAAGGCTGCACAAAGCATCCCACCACAGGCACTAGGTTCCAAAAAGCCAGCCCATGCACCAGGGACATGCACCAGGGACCGGGACCTGTCCCTGGTGCATGGGCTACCATTTTCTCCTATTATGTGCATGAAATACCAGCTTGCTAAATGATGAGCTTTGTCTTATAGGAGGTCATGATATTCTTTCATGTAAGTATAATTTCCATGTGATGTGAATAAATTTTTAAAAAGCCACCAATTAAGATTATTTTGTGCAAGAAGGTCTTGTTTTAGAGCACACATGATGAGGTTTTAGTGTCTCTTATTTATCTGAAATTCTTGCAAAAGGTATACTTGATTAGCATCTCATTTGCATAAACAAATTGTTTTGCTTTTCTGGGACAGATTTCTTTAGGGAACTACAAACTATTATACACAAACCCTTTGAGAAATAAAATAAAAGTGTTGTTGTTAGTTTTATAGTGGGTAGATTACCTGTATCTTAAGAATTATATTTGATAAAATATCCAAGTTATTAGCACACAGGAAAACAGCTTGGTTAGGACTTTCCAATCTGATTTTGGGTACATCAAAACACGGCTGTGGGAAATGGTTTCTGAGCATGAGAATGATAGAGGATAGAACTGGTTCTTGGTTCTCTGCTTCTCTGAGATGAAGTGCATTTCACTGTTGGGTTGTGAAAAGGGCACCAAATCAACAGAGAACAAAGTTCCAGCCTCATTTCCCATCTACACAATTCTGGGAAATCACTGAGTCCATTAAAGGTCCCCAGGCTCTGAAATGACAATGGAGATGCTTCCTTGACCAGCTTTGGTAGTAAGAACCATCTTGGGTTTAAAAGTGTTACACAAAGTCAGTTAACAATAGAATTCATTTGCATGTGTATTGCTTCTCACCCAAGAGCCACAAACCCACAATTACTACTTCAAAATTGATTTTACTGTACTGCATTTTGATATTATTCAATTACTGTTGGTTTTTTGCAGTGCTCTTACCCTGCCAGGAAAAGTCATGAAACACTAACAGGACAGAATCCACTAACAAGAGTTTTATTAAGATAAGGGAGAGGGACAGATGTGCACAGGCCTGCAGAAAGACCCGTGAGTGAAGGGGGACCAGGAATCATGGTACTGACTTATAAAGGCTGGGCTGCGCCTGTGCACATAGGCCCATGTGGCTATTCTACGCATGCGTGTAGATCACATGGTTGTGCTGTGTGCTTTACACAACCATGCAAAGCCACAGGGTCCTGGTCACGGGAGACATTTTGACCCGGAAATGACTAGGCAGAAGTGACTAGGTCCCGCCAGGCATGTGCGACCAAGCTAAAAGTGTTACATGAAGTTAGTTAATAATAGAATTTATTTGCGTGTGTATTGCTTCTCACCCAAGAGCCACAAACCCACAATTACTACTT
>CABHPP010059403.1:46267-64826 GCA_902168425.1 Peromyscus attwateri
TGCTTCTCACCCAAGAGCCACAAACCCACAATTACTACTTCAAAATTAATTTTACTCTACTGCATTTTGATATTATTCAATTACCCCCCCCCCTTTTTTTCTGAGACAGGGTTTCTCTGTGTAGTTTTGGTGCCTGTCCTGGATCTCACTGTGTAGACCAGGCTGTCGATTCCCCAGGGTCCAGGGGGGCTTTGCTATGTCCAGCGTGGGAGCTGAGGGAAAAAATTTACGTACACTATGTTCTTATGTCTGTTAACTTTATTCCTCTAAGACAGAATTCTATCAATTCAGCTAGAGCTCCACCAGGCATTCAAGGCAGGAACAACTCTAGACATACCAAGCTCTATATCAGTTTACTTTATTTCTCTGGGATGAAATCCTGTCTCCATAACTGCAGTTCCATCCAGCTCCCCAGCTCATAGTCCTGCTAACGACTAAACTCCTATGCTTTCAGCCTCATCTTTGTCCTCTGTACCCTCTTTCTCCATCTCTGTTGCTCTCTACTCCTGGCACTCAGAAAACTCTACTCGAGATCTGCTTACCCTCTATGGAACCTCTGTCATCCTCTCTTCTCTCTCAACACGCTGTTCTGTCTCTGCCCACAGAAAATACCTGTCCTTTCTTTCCCTGGGCATGTGGTTCCCTGCCTCCTCAGGAATGTTGTTTCATTTCTCACCTTGATATGTAAAAACCTCTTCTGTTTTCAGTCAAAATGCTCTGGAGAACCACTAGGCCTCTTCAAGGCAAGGGGATGGTCTGAGCTTCATTAGCACAGGAAACAAAGCTATGTGTCTCCCCCCAGCGTGTCAGCTAAACTCACCTGGGCAGTTAGTAACTTAGTAGTTCAGCAGGTCTGGGGAGCTGAACTGTTTACCAATTGGTCCGGGCACATACAGATTTCATAGCAGAAGACAGCTGGAATATTAAAGGCTGAGTAACACCAAATATTCATAATAAATGGCTTTGCCTTTTGACAGACCCTTGGCTGGTCAAAGTTCAGCTTTAATACACTGCTGAATCTCTATGATATATTCTTGCAGCCCGCAAGACCAGGCTGGCCTCGAACTCACAGAGGCAGTGTGTGTCGCCACTTGCCAACTAAATAGGAGTTTTCTACAGTTGTTTCTAAGTAATATGTAACCCTGTTCTCCCACTGGCCTCTAGGTAGGTCTGAATGAAATTCATGGTTTATATCTAGTGAAATATGTGTGGCTTAGTGATCTACATTTGACCTTATAATACCATCTTGATGATACATATTTAACTGTATTATCAGATGATTCTGTTTTACTCTTCTTAACTATTTCTTCAACTTTTTCCTTCTTGTATGCTGCATTTATTTTTAACACAAGTGATTCATCTCATAACTCTTTGTTAATAAAATGGGTGTACTGAATTCTACTACAGATTTTTGTGACTATAAATATCCAATTTGGCTAATCATTTGATTATACAGCATTTTAATACAAATTATAGTGGAATAGTGATAGTACTACTGTTATAAAAATACCAAACATTTAATATAGTAAGACATTTAACTTTTATGAGGTACATATACAATTAAAATAAGATGTTCAAAGCATTTATTATTTAAATCATTGCTTGACAACTTGGTAGAGTGAGTTTTGCTATATCTTGCTGTTACTGCCAAGAATTATTTCAAGGCCTGTCTCCATATGTGACTCGGTGTAATACCGGGGAAATGTGTATGCCTCTTAATGACATATGGAGAAACATCCCCAGCCATCCTGTTTTAGAATGCAGCAAATCCTTTCTAACACTTTCTAGTAAGGATTTGCTCCTTCCAATCATATTTTGGTTGCTTTTTCTACTCCTGCCTGTGATATTCAAATGTTAACATTCACTGACATATCTTTCTGCTTGAAAGGAAAGGTTCTATTCCCACTACTTTTTGTACATGGGGACCATCCTCAAAGGGTCCCTTTCCTTCTAACGTCATAGGCGCTGTTTAAAAAAATAAGATTGGAGGGGATAGAGATATATCTCAGTCAGTAAAGCTCTTGCTGAGATTTACATGATTACCTTAGTCTAATGTCCAGGACTCACATAAAAGCTGGGCTGCCAGTGATCCCAGTGCTGGGAAGATGGAAGATCCCAGAGGATTGCTTGATTGGGAAATTGTGGACCATACAAAGTTGATACAGAGCAGTTAACAGTAAGATCCTGGCTTGAGTTCTGGGAAGCTGATGCTTCCTATCTTAACAAGCAAAACTATCATGAAAATACCAACTTTGGCACAATTTGGTTTCACACCAAAGGTGGTGCTTGGCACCACCCTGGGTGTTTGTTCCCCAGAAAAAAATCACAAAATCTTCCTTCTACCAAGTAAGTTCTCAGAAGACAGAAATACTGTTCAGGGCTCTGGAATGATAAAGCTTAACCAGAGAAGTCATTTCCAGGAAAAAATGGCAGCCCAGACAGTCATTTCTTAGAGGATAGAAGGACATGCCATATCTAGCATTCCAGCTTTTTAACAGATCTGTGAAACAAGTACTAGGAATATAGGATCATTAGGATTATAAGCAAGCTACTCATAAAATTCCAACAATAAGGACAATTTTCTCTCAACTGAATTCTGCTAAATGTTTCACCCAACCTCAGTAGAATTGAGAACTAACTTCTCAAGGGAGAATCTCATCGTGTCTCATAGGACTGCCCTGATGTAATGTTCTAGCCTGAGGCTCATGGGTTATGGAATTACAATTGTACAACACACATTATTATCTCATAGTTTCTGTATTAGGACTCTGGACTTAAGGGGGAGGTGTCTTGGTCCCTCGTCTAGAGTCTTAAAGAGGCTGGAATCAGTATGTTGCTGGGGTTGTTAGCTTACTGGAGACATATATCAGTTAATTAAGAGAATTATCATGGGGGTGATATCCCATTCCCTTTGCTATTTAGTGTAATCCAATCAAGAGAATGATATCCTGCTAACTTTACCATATCACACAGGTCATGAGACCTGTCTACACCCAAAGGAAGAAAGCAATGTAAATGGAAAGGACCACATATCCCAAAGGGATTTAGGGTCATCCTAGGATGTTTTTGCCTTTGATTTAGATTCTATTCTTTTTCACCTAAGATTTTGTTATCTAGTATGTGCTAAAATTATTTCTATGGTTACATTTTAAGATTTTGAGATGAAAGTTTCTTTCACACTGAACATGAATATTTGAGAAGTTTGGCAAACAATAGGTGCAGAATTAATGAACTGCAGAGAAGTCTTTTGACTAGGGAAGACTAAAGAGAAATGTAAGAGGCACTTTAGCAGAAAGTTTGATTTTGCTTGTGTGTAGTGTTTCTGAGTTTTTAATTTCTGTGCTCCAGGTATTCTAAGTGATTTCTCAGTGACCTTTAGTTGGAAATTTTGTCTAAGGTCATATACATCAGGTTCAAAGAATTGGAACAACAGACAATAAAAAGTTAAACAGATTGGCTAATAATATATTTGATAACTCTTCTGACCACAGGATCAATATTCTTGCTTCTATGATTTCCTCAGCTTTCCATCTCTTCTACTTTTGTCTTGTTCATTCAATAACTCTTCTTTAGTTTGACTTTTATTTCATTTTATAATTTCAGCCTTTTTCCAATATTTGATTCTCATGTATTATTACTTTCCCAGTATTATTACTTTCATTCCTCAACATATATGCACACATATATGGTTTATATATGTAAGTCTGTGTAGATTCATGCTCACATGTCCACATAGAAGTTAGTGCAGCACAATTTGATGTTCTTACCCTTGTGTAGTTGGGTAATGTCTTCTTTCATTCTGAGATGGAGGAGTCAAGGTCAAGTGGGTCTTCATTAGAATAAATGATACACATGCCTATGACATATGTGTCCTTGGAAAGTATCATAAGTAGATGTAGCAAAGGGATTTGTTGAAGAAACTTTGATTGCAGTTAAGACTGTAGAACAGTCGGGCTCTGAGCATCAAATAAAACTTGGTAAGTTCCCCAGGGGGGAATTTTTGAAACATTTGAAGGGAGGGAATACTCATCCAATAGTTGTAACAAATTTTAAGGTGAAGGTGAGAGAAGTTAGAAGGGAGTGTCTATCAGTGGTACTATTAGTTTTAAACCTATAAACTTTAGGAGTCAAGCTACAAAGTAATCCTATTCTATGGTAAGTGCTTGTGGAAAGAAAAATTAATTAAGATGGTTTCATAAATTAACGACAATCAGCTTAAATTTCTATTCTAAAGAAATAAGCCTCATGTATTTAGAATGTGATTGTGCCTCTGCTCTTAGAAGGACTTTCCAGATTCAGTGTATTTTGACGTGAGAGCATATCAAGACATTTTCCATGCATGAAAAATTTTAGCTTTCTCCATTTTGTAGAAGTAACCGTCTTATTAAATAAGAAACACAGAGCCAATATAAAGATAAAAGCCCAAGAGGTCAGAGCTAAGAGCCTTACCCTTCCTGCTTCAGTGATCCTCTTCAGTCAAGAGAGACCTACTTCCTGTGTGTTTGTCTTTATATAGACTTTCTGTTCTGCCTTCTCATTGGTTGTAAACCCAACCACATGACCACCTCATCATTGCCTGTCTGTACAGACCTCCAGGTCTTCTGTCTGTACAGACCTCCAGGTCTTCTATGGTTGGTATTGAGATTAAAGGCATGTGTCTCCATGCTGGCTGTATCTTTGAACACACAGAGATCTACTTAGCTCTGCCTACCAAGTGCTGGGATTAAAGGTGTGCACTACCACTGCCCAGCTTTTGCTATGACTCTAATAGCTCTGACCCCTAGGCAGCTTTATTTATTAACATACAAATAAAATCACATTTCAGTACAAATAAAATATCACCATACCATTTAATTTTTTTTAACCCACCAGTGAGTGCTCATGCTTGAGGTGGAGTCAGAGCTAGGAACATGGTGTGCTCATAGGATTTTTGCCATCTGTCTTTAACTACAATACAGCAGAACCTGTCTGTAAATGATAGAACAACAAAAATCCCCAAATCCCTACATGGAGACCTAAACAAATTTGACACACTTATCTATAATCATGAAGATTAAGGAAAGATGAAGAATTTAAGGGAAGAAGTTAATTCATATGAGAAGGTTAAAAGAGTATAGGGAATCTATGAGGGTGATCCTGGTGAGAACCCCTAGTAATGGAGGATACAGAGTCTGAACTAGCCATTTTACAGCCAGATAATGCTTCCAAGGGTAGTACTGAGTTACATTTGGTTGAGTTGGTGGCTGAGGAGGTCCCATGGAGATCTCTAAATAATTCAGGATGATGGTAGGACAGAAGGTTGCCCTCTGAAAACTGACAGTGGAGCCCCATTGCCAAGTACAACTTACACACAGCCCATTGAATGTAGAGAGGTGGAGCTATTGCTTGCATGGAACCTTCGTCCCCACATTCTACTCTCTTTGGTGCCAGAAGGGACCCTGCAGGCTACAAAAAGAGAAACCTGGACACCTACCCAGCCAAAAAAAATCTTCAATCCAAGATCTGTCCTGCCTGCAAGATTTGCTAGGGCAATAGTAGTACAGAACTTGTGGGAGTGGCCAACTCATGTTTGGTTTCACTTGAGGTCCACACCATGAGAGGGAGCACATGCCCTACTGCCTAGAAGGCCAGGAATTGGAGACTGGATAGCCCAGAGACCTAGTGTAGAACCAAACATGACTGTCAAAACAACAACAACAACAAAACCCAAAACACCAAAAAACCCCAAATGATTCTTAATGATATTCTGCTTTATAAATCAGTGTCTTGTCCAGTTGACACCAGAAAAAGCTTTCTCCAGAAGCAGATGGGAGCATAAGCAGAAACCCACAGCCAGACACTATGCAGAGAGTCTAAATTGGAAGTCTCTATTGAGTCCTTCCTCTCTGGAGATCAGGGAGCGCTGCAGAAGAGGAGTAGGGAAGACTGTAGGAGTCAGAGGGGTTGGAGGACACCAGGAGAACATGGTCCACTGAATCAACTAAACAGGGCTCACATGGGCTCACAGAGACTGAAGCTGCAAACACAGGGCCTGTGTGAGTCTGCACAAGGTCCTCTGCATATATGTTATGGCTGTTAGTTTGGTGCTTTTGTGGGATTCCTAACTGTGGGAGAAAGTGTTTCTCTGACTCTTTGGCCTGCTCTTGGGACTCTTTCCCTCCTATTGGGCTGCCTTGTCCAACCTCAATATTAGGGCTTCTGCCTTGTCTTGTATCTTGTTTTGTCTTGTTTGATTGTTGTATCTTGGAGGACTGCTATTTTCTGAAGGGAAAAATGGGGGAGTGGATCTGGGGGAGAGAAGGGGTGGAAGGGAACTGGGAGGATTGGAGTGAGGGGAAACTGTGATCGTGATGTATTATATGAGAAAAGAATCTATTTTCAATGAGAAAAAAAGAAAAGTAAAATCAGAGAATTAATTGTATAATGAGAAGAAGATGGACAAGTTCCAGAAGCAAAATACTTTTCCTACTCTGAACTGGGGATCTCGGTTTCCTCTCTCTGACAATTACTGGAAGAAACTCCTTAGGGCTAACAAATTTCATTAGTTCCAGCTAGCAAATCCATTATACTGGAACAACACAAGCCTGAATAGAGTTGCTTTATCTTTATTAAAAATTTCATATTCTTAAATAATACAAATAAAACCTAAAAAGATTAGAGTTTCTCTACTTTTGTTTGTAAGTTTGGTGTAAAAAAAAAGTGTTAGCATATGCAAAAATCAACTTCATACACATAGAATCATCTTTTAAACAATTTCAGAAGTAAGATTGTGTAATCATTGCTGTGGCTTGGAAAGATGTGCCTCAAAGGTTCATATGTAAATGGCTTGATATCTAGCTTAGTAACATTGGGAGGTAGTTTAGCCTGAAGTGCATGGGAGGTCTTTAGGTCATTGGCATCCTCCTGTGGTAGACAGTGGGGCTCCAGCCTCTTCTTCCTCTATGGTCCTGAACTGTAAGGGGAACAGTTTCGCCGCATGCTTATTTGGCATAGCATACTACCTTGCCAGGGGCCCTAAGCAAAGTCGCTAATCCAACTGAAACTTCCACAGCCATGAGCCAAAATAAACCTTTCTTTTCATAAATTGATTTATTTCTAGTATTTGCTACAGTGAAACAAATCTAATAATAATAATAATAATAATAATAATCATAGTCAAACTAAATAAGACTTTATGAACTCACATGAGAAAAGCAGTTTTACCTCAAAACGACATGAAAGAGCACAATTCAGAATTATCAAGCCCCACTTTTATTAGGAGATTTGTTTTAGTTAGAAAAATTCTAAATAGGGATTTCTTCTTCTTGGTGAATATAATATTGTATCATTAAATGTAAGTTCTTTCCTCATATTCCATAGCTATAAAACATCAATTATGGAAGCTCATATCCCGAATCTCCACTTAAGAGAACGGATTTTCACTGACTGTCAACTAAGTGGGATTTTGGAAAGTCCCCAGTATGTTTCAGTTCCTGAGGGAACATTAAAAATAAGCAGTATGGAGACTTGATAATTCTTTCAAAGTAGAAAGTGTTTTCTGTATACTGATGCTTGATTTTTTTTCTTCTTCTAAAAAGTCCTAGAGGCTAGGAGCTGAAGTTGGTAATCTTGTAAAGAACAAAGATATTTTCTTATTTAAATTGTGTCCATATTTTGAAACATTTTGTTCACAATTGGAGAGTGTAGATGCTTGGCTTGAATGAGAAGTTTTAATGGAGGGGCTGTATATAAATCCAGATTGAATCACAGTGCTCTGTCCCCTATTGAAAGAAGAAAAATAATCCATAGTATCTTGAAAAGAAAGAAGGAAATAATCTCAAACTGTGTTAAAATTTTAACTGATAAGAAAATAGTTTTCATAGCTCTGTGCTGAAAGTTTTGTTAATTTGACAAAGTGCATGAATTTCAGAGAAAATGGGCACCCAAGGCTTAAGCAAAGCAATATTGAAAGTATGAGGCATAAAACTAAACAGAGAATTGAGGAAAATGACAAATATCTCCATTTCCACAATCTTCAGATAAAACATTTCCAAGTTCTGTTACATCAAGGAATGATTTCTGTGCTATTTAAATTGTTAGAGTGTACAAAGAATGTAAAAAAATGTAATTCTTCTCTAAATCTGCATAACTATATTCAAACCAGAAACTTGTACAGAAAGGAAAACAAAGCCTGATCAAATGAAAAGAACATAATTGCAAAATCCTATTAAAGCACCAGAAATATTGCTACAAAATATTGCATAACAGAAGAACAGCACATTCCGGGTAAGAAGTGATTACAAGAATGCAAGTGTGAACTGATTAATTACAACACTTCCCGGTGGAGCTCATCCTGACATCAGAGACTCTATTTCATAACTCAGCTTTCTTGGAATCTGATTCAACTGTTGTTTCATCTCAGCCGGATCTCTTTTCTTACTTATCCTTTCTTTCAGACACAACAGGACTCCCCGTGTTCTTGAGAACACCACATGTGCTCCAGAAAAGTCCCTTCTAATCTTGAAATCATTTTTAGAAGCATTCTTTCCCCCCTGAAATCTTCTGTACAGCAGGGAACAGAGTATTACTGAGAGATTAAGAAATTTTTTTCTTCCATTTTTTCACCCCCTTGACAAAAGTGGTATTTTTCAGACCCATATTTGTCAACAGTCAGGGCAGGTGGACAGCCCTAACCACCTGTATACACAGGCAGAAGAAGGAGGTGCAGCGACCCTGAGAGGTGGCTCTGAGGTTAGGCGACTGTGCTGTGGTGTGTGAGGTGGTGAGTTCAGATCCCGACTGTCCGATGACATCACTAACGATCGATTCGATGATTGATCAATCACCCATAATTGATCAATTAATCAAAAAAAAAAAAGAATGAGGTGCTCCACACACTATTCTTAAAGCTTCTTTCCTCTGTTCCTAGGTCCTTTCAGTGAAAGATTCTATAAACAAATACAACGATTAGGACTTCACTACTCTGCTTTATTCCAGGGCCTTTATCTATCTCTCTCATATACTACTTATGTTTTCCCTGTATAATTTTCAGGTTTTGTTTTTTGAAAATAATGATGGAAAAGGAAAGATGAAGGGCATAGAGACTTGAATAAGAAAGCTTAGAAATTATTTCTTTGCCTATGGCCTGCTATAAGACTAAGGAGACCAATCTTGGTTTAGAATTACTCTTCTGACACTAGTGTGGGACTTTGATGCATCATATAAAAAACAGCAGACAAAATGGTTATCTTCATAACCTTTCAGACAGATGAAATGAGCCAAAAGTGGCTGTAAATGATAAACTGTAATGAGAAACATCTGACATAGTAAAATGAGATTCCCAGCACCAGTCATGGGCTACCTCATTATGAGTAAGTGGTAATGGAGGGTCCTGGGGGTTCCTGAACAATACGGACTCTGAGTTCTACTCTTGGTTGCCTGTCAGAAGAGACTGCTGAAGGCAATGTGCTGGGCTTGCAGGAAACTGGAACTGAGCTGCAATCCTCCTTGCTAACTAGCTTTCACAGTGCCAGAAATGTGACACAGGCAGCTGGGGAAAAACAAAAACAATCAATAGTCTTCCTTAGCTGTGGCCTTCCATGCTACAATACCAACTGACCAGACAAGATGTGCCTGCTGGTACAACAGAGGTGGGACTACTACATTCAGGTAAGCAGTCCTAATTAAATTCACACGGTCATCAAATTAACCAAAATATAACACGAAAGTGGAAGATTACTTGTTTGCCAAACTGCAAACAAGAAGTGTAGATTAGCCAAGTTATCTGTAAAGAGGACTCAGAGAGGACACTCTCCAACCTGTTGAGCTGCCTTTAGGCTGTGCAGTGTGCTCCAGGTCCCCAGCTTTGTAAGCTGTCACTCATGATGGAGTGGGCTTTGATGATGCAGCTGTCTTTGAGTCATTTCTGTTCATGTAAGTAATCTCAATAAAACTCATTGGTTCACCAAGTTGGGCTTTGGTGGTGTCTATACTTTTGTCTGCCATAGAATTCCTATCTGGGGTGAGTAGATGTGTATGTGTTGTGTCTCCCCAGGAAAAGGCTTGTGACATTGGATCAGTGGGAGTGGGAAGGGGGCAAAAGACAGCAATGGAGGACACACACACACACACACACACACACACACACACACACACAATTGATGTGCATGAATAAAATTTCATAATGAAATTCACTGTATGCATAGTTTATGCTGATTAAAAAACTGGCATTTTAAAAATTTACATATTGTATGGACAAATTTAAAGTATAGCTTCTTAAATAGGCAGAAGAAAATTATCAGTAAATGTCTCCCAAACAAGAAATGTTAGAACTGGTAAAGATATCAAATCAGGAAAACTAACAGTAATCAGTAAAAATTCAGAAAATGTAAGAAGAAACCTGAATTGAGCTATAAATGAAGATATAATGTCTAATATGAGAACTACACTAGATAGCATAAAATTGATTAAATACTTAGGAAAATGATTAATAGATGTAAATACAGTGGGAAGACACTGAAATAACTGGATGTCCATGTAGAAAAGTGATTCTTGGTGCATATTTTAGTCTATAAACAGAAAACTAGAACAAAAATTGATAGTCTTAGACATAAATGAAAACCACAAGTCTTCTGGGAAAAGCAGGGTAGAGTAAGAGCGCTGCACGAACATCAAGTTTCTTGAATTATGTCCATTACATTTATATACTCCATTGTGTGTTTTCTTGGTTAGATGTTTTGTCACTGTGGCAAATACCAGAGGGAACAATTTAAAAGGAAGGAGGATTTATTTTGTCTCAAGATTTCAGAGCTTTTAGTCCACGGTCAGTTGGCCTTACTGTTTCTTGGAAGTAGTGAGAAAAAATGTCAGGGTGGAAGGATATGGCTGAACCAAATGTTTCACCTCATGGTGTGCACAAGCAAAGGAAGAGGAAAGGACTAGGTACAAAGTACTCCCTTCTCAGGGCCCCTAGTGATCTACTTCCTCCTACTAGACCCTACCTCCCACACCCTACTACATCTCAGTGATGCTACATATTATGAATCTGTCAACATATTGATCTATTGATGAAGGCACAGATCCCATGATACACTTGCTTCCTAAAATCCCAACCTCTGAACACAGCTTGCATCAGTATTAGCCTTTGAGGAAAACTTCTTATCTAAACCAAAAGAAATCCCTATTTATAGCTCAATAAAGCTGTGGAAATACATTGGTGCAGATAAAATGGAAATGATGTAAAATATTCTAAAGTTAATTATATGGAATTTGTTGTGTTTTATAAATATTTACTGAAGCAGAAAATTCATAGCCTGTGAAACCTGGTGTAACATTTCCTGAAATGGTTAAAATTAGGAGAAACACATGGAAAACGACTCACCAAAAGCTTAGTTGCCTAAATTAGATTTTTGTCTATATAACTTACTTGCATGTAGCAGTTTCCACAGTTTCCACAGAAATTGATACACTCCATCCTTCATGGAAGCTCCTTAAGATAGAAAGTAACTCAAAAAGTTTCAGGAAGTTTCCAAAACTGGCCAGATTGACTAGGTCCCTCCCTCCCCAAGAGTAAGCAATAATGATGGCTAAGAGTTATTCTCAGAAGAGCCAAACTGCAAACAAGAAGTGTAGATTAGCCAAGTTATCTGTAAAGAGGACTCAGAGAGGAGATCAGTTGCCTGGAAGAGAATTAGGGCAACTGAACCATTTGGAAAGGACACTCTCCAACCTGTTGAGCTGCCTTTAGGCTGTGCAGTGTGCTCCAGGTCCCCAGCTTTGTAAGCTGTCACTCATGATGGCTTTGATGATGCAGCTGTCTTTGAGTCATTTCTGTTCATGTAAGTAATCTCAATAAAACTCATTGGTTCACCAAGTTGGTGGTGTCTATACTTTTGTCTACCATAGAATTCCTATCTGGTGAGTAGATGTGTATGTGTTGTATCTCCCCAGGAAAAGCTTGTGACATTGGATAAATTACATTACGGAAATTAACTTTTATATAAAGTGGCTTCTCAATAAAATGCACCCAGACATACTTTCTACTTTTTAATTTTTCATTTGAAGACTTATTGAAAAGAGGAGAATTTAGTTCAGAGTAAAATCAAGGGAAAATCTCTTATCTATCTTTTTCATCCCCACACATTCTTGAGGACATTCTCTCCTCAGAAATATTCCTCATTAGCATACTGTTCCCTAATTAAAAAATTGTAATTGCCTTACAAATGCTATCTGTTAATCATCTAATAATCTTTCTCTTTTGTCTTCCTTACTAATGAGCAAACTCCAGATTTTGGTTTGGTTTTTGGAGGCAATGTTCTTCAACCAGGTAAGATGTAATTAGCTTACTCTAATCATGCAAATTCTATTTCCTTTTATTATTAACTAGGGATAATACTCATATAGCTAAGTTCTCAGTCACGAGACTTGCAGAAATATTTACTGAGAGGTCATGGAATTTCTTTCACTCTTTATAAGAAGATTAAAGATATGATATTCTTGTGTCATTTAGCTTCGTTGTGTGAAGATGCAGTGCTCAGAGTTAGTGTAACCATTTTGCAACATGATGAGACTAATTTCAAGGCCCAGGCAGTGTGTTGAGAGGGATTTCAAAGCCCCAGTCAGTATGTTGGTAGTGGCCGCTGTGAAAGAAGGAAAGAAAGGGGTCTTTGAGGGCACTGATAACCCTAAACCCGACATTTTGAAAAGCACCTGTATTTAGTTTTTATTTTTGAGTTTATTTCTTTCCCACCTGAATATATCAGAGCAGATTTGAAAAAAATTCCATCCCTAAATTTAATAGTCAGAAAAATTATTCCCAATTTAACCCTAACCTACAATTTCAGTTTAATTTTCTTTTTTGTTGTTTTATAATTTAATTTAATTTTACATATCAGCCACAGATTCCCCTGTCTTCCCTCCTCCTGCCCTCCCTGCTCTCCCCCCCCAATTTCAGTTTAATTTTCATCCCTCTTTATAACCACCCTTCACAAACATCATCTAACTGATATTTTTAAAAATCTGATATAAAAAATCTACTGAATAATTACTGCATACTTTGTTTCTTTACTTGAGGAAGTCCTCAATATTAACCTCCGAATGCAGAACTTGTCTCTTCCTTGCCACCTTTCCAAGATATGATAGGATGAAAGGGTAGATTATAGAATCTACTTTTAAAGTGCAACTTGTTTAAAATGTTTTACATTGCTATGGATTTTAGTTTATTGATACAAATTTAAAGTTAATTTTGTTATACTGTATATGTATTTCTACTCTCGTTTGAGGTATTATGTTTATGTAACTCATTTATATTGTAATGGATAATTAAGAAATATAGATTAATAATTAGTCTTCTATGATAGTCAAACTTATAGTCATGTTAAGTTTTGTAGGTATACATAGATATAATTCAATTAAATAGGTAATCTTCAAATACTTCAAAGACTTACAGAATATGGCATTTAAAATGTTTTAAAAAATTTAGACTTTCTAGACAATGAGACATGTCTGCTCCTGGCAGCACCGATTTACTTCAGAGAGGAGGATGACCATCGAAGTCACTCCATATGGAGTTTATCTTCTTCTTGACAAAAATAGCCATTTGGGCAAGAAACTGTTCTTGCCTAGACTGCTTGATTGACTGGACATGTAGGACCCATAGGAAGGTGACCACTGAACTTTGCTTGGCAAAATGGTCCTTCAGTTTCCTGCTTTTCAGAGGAAACTGCCAGACATTCTTCAGGACACAGAGAAATGACTGAGAGACTCTAGGCCTATGGGCTGAAGACAGATGCGGCAACTTTACAAAGGAACGTTAGATGACTGTCCAGGCTGCCAGCTGTCTCTGTCTACTCTCCAAGACTCCCAACACTTGCTTGCATCCTTTCTCCTGTTTCTCAGGTAATAGTATATCCTTCTGGGGTCTTTGATGTAGTTAAAGACTAGATATTTATAATTTTATAAATTATAATATAGTTATGATAAAAGATAAGTTAGATATGAAACCTTAGACTCACAAATATAAGATAGATATCTTCTTTAATTTTGCCAAATACAAATAGACTAGATATTAAAAATAGACTAGATAATGTAACTGTAATTCTTGCTTGATAATTGTTTTGTTATATGTAATTTTACTATGTGAAAGTTAAAACCTTCCTTTTTGAAAAAAAAAAAGAAAAGGGGAAGTGCTGTGGATATTGCTCTGTATAAATAAAATGCTGATTGGCCAGTAGCCAGGCAGGAAGTATAGGCGGGACAAGCAAAACAGAAAATTCTGGAAACAGGAAGGCTGAGTCAGGAGATGCTGCCAGCCACCCCAATGAGAGGCAGATGTTAAGATACCAGTAAGCCACAAGTCACTTGGCAACTTATAGATTAATAAAAATGGACTGATTTAAGATATAAGAACAGTTAACAAGAAGCCTTCCACGGCCATACAGTTTGTAAATAATATGTCTCTGTGTGTTTACTTGGTTGGGTCTGAGCAACTGTGGGACTGGCGGGTGAAAGAGATTGGTCCTGACCCTGGGCCAAGCATGACTGAAGAAAACTCCAGCTACACCCATCCTGCTATTATAGTTGCTTTCCACTTATGTTGCTTTTCTCTGTTTCCGTTTTATCCATTTTTGGCTTGAGTTTTCTAAAGTCAGAGAAATCATGCTCCTTAGGATGATTATGTATGCCTTAAATACTGAATGTTTATTTAAGTAATGACAGTGCATGTGGGGGTGAAGGACCTATTGCTCTTCAGTATTATCTGAGCTCCTGTCTAATAATGCTGGGAACCAGCATGTGTGTGTGTGTGTGTGTGTGTGTGTGTCTGTTTGTCTGTCTGCCTGTACATATGAAAGACAGTCAATATCCAAGGGCTCTGTGGGTTCAAGTTTTCCTGGTCTCAAGTAAAGATGAGCCATTAATAACAACTCAGGCTGAGACAACTCAGCAGCTAAGATTGGCTATGTTTTTATTTTTAATCATTTTTGGTAATTTGTTATATAAGAGAAATATCACCATGGCTTTATTTGTTTATTAACTTTTGGTATAATATCTCTTCCACGGTACTGTTGGGGATTATTTGGAGAAAATCACCAACATTCAATTCAGAGACTTAATTTGTCTTCCCAGCCCAATTTAGAATATTGGTAACAGCAAAATCAGCACCTCCTGACAAGCCCAAATTGTTCACTGTTAATCTAAAAATCAAATGGTTATGTTTAATATAAATTATTACGAAATGTGTCAATTGTTATTTAATGAAATGAAACTAAGCATTTCCTGCTATTCTTGCACAGATTTCTTATCATGGAGATACATTCCAATTATTAAAGGTAAAAAAGGTACAATTTTAAAACTTCTGAGGAGAGAGAAAGTAGGTTTAGGAATCACTGTTTGCTGTTTGGATCATTAAGTCTTGCTTAAAGATTTTTTTTCCATCTTTAGGAAGAAAGTCACATTGAGATTTGAACATCTAATTCAGTTTCCCTAAGTCTACACCAAGAATTAGATCACTGAATTTGAAGAACTTCCAGGATCTGACCTCTCAAGATCAGGAGACCCATTTTTTATTTCCTTGGTTGAAAAGACACCTGGCATCTGAATCTCCTCAACTTGAACCTAATTCATTCCTAGAAATCAACACAACAACAAAAACAGAAATGTTTTTACATCATCATTATAGTTAGGTTCAAAGATTGGTATCAGCATCCGGTTCGGCTAGAACAGAGGACTGCAAGGAGCTAAGTGGAAAAGGTCATCCCATTCAGGCAATAGGTTCCCATTTTAAGATTCAAAGAAATTTCAGCTCTACACAGAGAGTGTCAGGAGTTATGCATAGTACAGTGACTCTGAGAATGCTGAATGATCAGTGTGGTACTCAGAGGCCAGTTTTCTCTTAGGGAATTTTCTCATTAAGACAAATGCTTTGCCACAGTGATACTTTTTACATTTGGAATGAATCACACATTCAGAAGTTAGAAAACTACTAATGGGCTTCAGATGCCTTTCCTACTGCAATCAAAATGCTGTATTCAAAAGGAAATCTTTTAAGAAAGTAAGAGAGCGATGTTTGCATTTGGAAGATAAATTATCTTGGTATAAGTTTCTCTTCCGGAGTTTCCTCTGGAGTTTAATAATTTCTCACTTTTCTAGGTCACCTCACAAAATTGAGTACATAGAAAATGGAATTGAATTGTATTTTTCATCTTCAGCATTAATAACCTGGGATGGAATTTGCATTTCTTGGGGAAAAGTCAGCTGTCTTAGCGTTAAAAGTGTTCCTTCCCTGTGTTTGCAGCAAGTGAAGATTTACATTCTATTTCAGCTACAAGTTAGAAAAGGTCATTATGATGGAAATAATCTTCAAATCCAGAAATGATTAGAAACAATAAATGGAATTGTTTATTCAGTGGGTCAGGTGACTTAACAAAGGAAAATTCAATGAGGCAAGAGGAAAGACATTCATCCAGGAGTTGGAGTGCCTGGGATGGCCTGCAGGCCTGGCCCTTGTTTTAACAGCTCAGAGAATTTTCACAGTATGCAAACCTTCTTTGCTTCCTGGGATCTCCCCTGTGAATAAACTCAAGAAATTAGAATATAGTTCAAGTCTTGTTTATTATTGAAAATTCATCATTTCCTTTCTGGAAGTAATTTTACATTTGGCTTGAAGGGAATGGCAATCAGTGGGATACTCCCAAACAAAACTCATTTTAAAATCAGAAAATTAAATTACAACACATATCTGATATCTATCGCATCACAAACACTGTGCTAGGGATACAGCAGCAAACAGACAACATTCTTATATTTTTGCTCCCTCCATTCTAAATGGCCTGAATTGGCACTTGGAAAGGACACTATATAGAAAGTTGTCCTTTTTTTTCTTAAAGGATGGGAAAGCAATACAACAGTAGTGCAAAAAATTAACTTTAGGATGATTATATTAGGCACTAGTATTTGGGGACTTGGCTAGTAGCAACTATACTAGAGCTTATTAAAAATGGAAAAGAAGATGTTGGGCATATTGTTATATGTCTTTCTAAGTAAGTAGAGACAGGAGGATCCCTAAGTAACTGGCTAGCCTACTTGGTGAACTGTAAGACAGAGAAATAACTTGTTTAAAGGAGGTGGATGGTGCACCTGAGGATGATTCCAGAGGTTCCTTTGGCCTCCACACACATGCACATAAATTCCTGTACACCTGAATGGACACACTCAGACACACAAAGACAGTCACACACACAGTCACACTCACAGAGATACACAATTGTGATAATCCATTGACTTGGTAGCCCCCTGAGTTCTTTTTTTTTCTTAAAAAAACATTTATTGATTCTTTGTGTACATCATGCATTCCAATCTCACTTATCTCCCTGTCCCCTCAAATCTGCCCTCTGCCCTTGCAAACCACCCCCAAACAAAAACAAATTTAAAAGAAAAACCAAAAACCAAACCAACTGAACAAATAAAAACAAAATAGAAAGGGAGAAGAATCTTGTCATGGAAGCTGTAGTGTGGCCGGTTGAGTCACACAGTTTACCCTTTAGTCCATTTTTACGTGCAAGTGTTCATTGCCTTGAGTTATTGTTCTGGCTCCCTCTAGTTTCTGCTCTACCACCTTTAAAGGGCTCTCACTGGGGCTCCTCTTAGATAGCCTGTTGTCCTGTGTCATGTAGATCTGGGGTGGAACAATCCTTTTCTACACTATGAACATATATTACTCTCATTGGTTAATACAAAGCTGACAGGCCAGTACCTGGGCAGGAAGTTAAGTGGGAAAGCCAAATTGAGAAAGATGGGCAGGAAGGCAGAGTCAGGAGAGATGCCAGCCAGCCACTGGAGGAACAAGATGTACTGGAGGACAGGTAAAGCCATGAGCCACGTGGCAAAACATAGATGAATATAAATGGGTCAATTTAAATCTAAGAGCTAGTTAGTAATAAGTCTGAGTTATCAGCTGAGCATTTACAATTAATATAAGTCTCTGTGTGATTATTTGGGATCAGGCAGTGAGGACAGGAGACGTCTCTTTACAGAGATCCTGCTGTTTTGGATCTGTAGGTTCCTTCACATGCTCCAACAGTTCAAAGATGAGGTTGATTTGGGGTTGGGCCAACTCATAGTCCTGGTTCTGAGCCTGGGCGGTAGCTGGGTTGGTCAGCCTGCTAGCTTTTCATCATCTGTCACTACCTGGGCAAGCTCTCCAACATGGCCTTGGCTAGCTCACCCAATGCAGCCTGCAGCAAGGAGCATGGCCAGTTTTCCTGCTCTCAGGTCCTCAGGTCTGGCTCTCCCACACTCACCCCACAGGACCAGCTTTACTGTTTTTGCCCAGGTAAGATGCAGGGTCTTCTCTCCTGATTGCTGTAGGGGGTATATGGGGTGTGCAGGGTCAGCTCTCTTGCTCTCTCTCCCTCAAGGCTGGCTCACCTGCACCCCAACAACAGGGTCAACTCTACTGTGCTGCCCAGACAGGCCTGCTTTTTTTTGTGTTGCAGCTGGTGAGGGGCAGGGCTAGTTCTTTTACTCTTGTGTTCTGGGGACCAACTTTCTCACCTGCCACAGGTAGCAAGAGGCAGGAGGGGGG
>CABHPP010059404.1:0-25548 GCA_902168425.1 Peromyscus attwateri
TCTCTCTCTCTCTCTCTCTCTCTCTCTCTCTCTCTCTCTCTCTCACACACACACACCATGGCGCACATGTGGAGGTCAGAGGAACTTAGAGTTGGTCCTCTCCTTCCTCCATGTGGGTAGCTGGTTGCCGGGTTTGACAGCCAGCATCTACCCACTGAGGAATCGTGCCAGCCCTTAAGGTAAGGAGCTTCTCCACCGTTAGGCTTTAGACTACTGCTCTTGTACGGTAAACATTGCAATCAGGAAGAAAGAAAACCCAAATCACCACTTGTTTGCCCCGTTAAGGAGATGTGAAGATGATCACACTAGCCCACCCTGAACAAAAATTCTTATATTTTGACTTCCCTAAAGTCAATATCTATTTTGTAAATTTCTATTGCCCCCATGTTCTTTTTTAGCAATGAAACTATTCCAAGATTCAAATTTTAACTTTAATTTTTATTAAGTAGCTGTAGAGGCGACCAATATCTATGCTGGTATCTAAAAATAAAAACTGAGTAGAAACCCCCAAATCAGAAAGACTAAGTAACATTATTGCTGAAATTTCCTCCCTGGGAGAGATGTGAGCACCACGTAACACTCTTCCTAAGGTCCTAATGGCAAACCAAGGCACTATCCCACCAAAGTTTACCCAGGGTAACCAATGAACTCACTAGACTTACAGAGTGGTGGGTGAAGGGTTATGGGCAGGTGACCTCACACTGCCACACTGGAAGGCCTGCACCTCATGAGGACGATGGCTTCCCCGCAGCTGCACAGATGAATCTTCTCCCCTCATCCTTGTCTGCCTATATCCTCTAGACTGTAGCATGAATCTTAACAGGTCTTATTAATAAAATCAAACCTGGGCCAGGTATTGGGGTGAATGCTGGAAGATCAGAGAAGCAGAACAAGCCACAGCTGACCTCACCTCAACAGTTCCTCAGCTGATCCTGTTTCCTCAGACTGGAAGCTTCTGAATCCTCATCCAGAATGAATCTCAGCTGAACTGTGCTGCTAGAAGCCTAAAAGCTTAAGCAGGCCAAAAGCTTCTAGTTCCCGGTTTTCACGCCTTATATACCTTTCTGCTTTCTGCCATCACTTCCTGGGATTAAAGGTGTGAGTCACCATGCTTGGCTGTATCCTTGAATACATAGATTTCTGCCTCTGGAATGCTAGGATTAAAGGCATGTGCTACCATTGCCTATCCTCTATGTTTAATATTGTGGCTGTTCTATCTCTGACCCCAGATAAGTTTATTAGGGTGCACAATATTTTGGGGAACATAATACCACCACACTAGACCCTCCCCCAAGGCCATGTGAAATTAGGGCAGAATTGCATACAATTGTTTGGGATGGGGACCCTCCAGTGCAGTACCAAGGCCTCCTCCCTCTGCTTCTAAATAGCCACAGGCTCAGCTGTGGTGATTTTTGGGGGATCAGGGCCAGCTGAACTCCTGAGATGGTGGCAGTTTGGTTTGGATGATAGTCCTGCACAACAAATACTTATTTAACAACTCAAAAGTAAGGGTGAGTACAAATGTCTTGAATTAACAGAGCACAAGTTCAAGTGTCCAGAAATTTTAGAAACCTTTGAATTTCTTTGTCACAAATGTGGTATTTCTAAATAAGTTTGTTTCAGATAATTAGGGAAAGAAATACATCCTCGTCAGCCATAGAGATAAACAACATGTAATCCCAGTCTGTTCCTCACGTGGCATTGTGGCATTGCTAGCCTCTATGACAGGAGCTTCATGTGCACAGAAATTAAGCAAATGCTGGTTTGTTCCCATGATCAAGTTCTGTGGTCATTTTCACTTTTCTTGCTAATAGAAAAGATAAAACCACAGAGGTACTAAACAATTCTCAGTAATTGACAGGGGTTGGTGGGTGGGAGATGGGCCATCTGAGCATGAGGAGGAGTCTTGTGGCAGTGAACATGTTCTGTGTGAGGAAGGATGTGTCTCACTGGTCAAAATCCATAGAATGTAGTGGCTGGCAAATGGCTCAACAGGTGAAGTGCCTGCCACACAAGCATGAGAGTGACAGTCAGGTCCCCAAAACCCACATGAAAAAAACAGATGTAGTGGTATGCTGTGGGAAGGTGGGGACAGGTGGATCCCTGAGCCTCTCTGCTGGCCAACCTAACCTGCTCAGTGAGTTCCAGGCCAGTGAAAGACCCTGTCTATACAAACAAAGTGGGTGGTCCCTTAGAAACTACAACCAAGGTTGACTTCTGGTCTCCAATCATGTACACAAATGCACACACTTACACACACATGCATACACATATGCCTACACACACACACACACACACACACAATCTCATGAACATACTCCACTCAAAATGAACCTTGATGTGAATATAGACTCTGGGGTCACCCCACTGTGATGAACAGTCCTCTCTGTGGGGAGCATTGATTCTGGAGAGCCTGGTGGGTAGGGATAGAGAATACGGAAAAAGCTTCAGCTCTGATTAGCTCTGTTCTGAGAG
Organism: Peromyscus attwateri; assembly: GCA_902168425.1. NCBI lineage: Eukaryota > Metazoa > Chordata > Mammalia > Rodentia > Cricetidae > Peromyscus > Peromyscus attwateri. The sequence goes on from CABHPP010059404.1 coordinate 2,476, forward strand.
AAGACTAGTTCTTTCAACTCTAAGAATTATGATTATTGTAGAAATTAACACCTCTACCTAAAGGCATTTCAGCCTATATTTGTATTTTTCTACAGGACATGAATGCAAACAGCAGCTAGGACAGATAAGACTGATTTTCTTCAGGTCTTTCTCAGCAGAGCATTTCCAGAAACTTCTCTTTCTTAGCACTAAATACCTTGTGGTGCCGTAGAATCCGAGCCTGCTTTCCTTCAAACTTCATCTATATACTGGGGCATCTGTCTTGTCACTTTCTACGTGGAAGGACTTTCCCCTCTCTTCACTTGACGCATGCAGCCTTTCTGTACTTTTCCCTCACTGTTTCCAGACCACAGACACCTACACTCCTAAAAGAGAGTGTCGCAGAAAAAATGACTATTAATTGCTTAGTGATAATTAATAAATAATTGCTTATTAATAATTAATAAACCCAGTGAGGGTTTATTTGTTGAATGAATGATTGAATGAATGAAAAATCATGCGACTTCTCATCTGTTGACTCTAGCCTCTACCCTCAGCAACTCTCTCACATTAATGAAATGAGAAGACACATGAGGATTGTGTCTTCTCAATGCCTCTAAGACCATCCTTGCTTGTAGACATGTCACTCAAGTCCCTGCCTCTGTGGTCACGTGGCTTTCCCTCTGCATCTTTGTCCTTATTTCATCTTTGCCAAAAAAAAAAAAAAAGAGAGACTCCAGTCGTATGATATTGGGACTCACCTTAATCACCTCATCTTGGGGGCTGGAGAGATGGCTCAGTGGTTAAGAGCCCTGGCTGTTCTTCTGGAGGTCCTGAGTTCAATTCCCAGCAACCACCATGGTGGCTCATGACTATCTCTAGTGGGATCCGATGCCCTCTTTTGACATAAAGTCAATAGAGCACTCATAGACATTAAATAAATAAATAAATCTTAAAAAAAAAAACTCCTCCTCTTGACCTGTTGACCTCTACTAAACTGTGTTTCCAGATGACGTTGCACCAGGAACAAGGACTTCTTCTACAGGAGGACACAGCCCCAAGCCCCAGCGGTGAATGCGCTTCCTTCCCAAACAATATGGACAGCAGCGGTGTGTGTCACAGTGAAGGCAAGCAAACAGCCTCCCAGTCCTGGTTTCCACAGGCTTACCTTCGCAAAAGTGCTTCTTCCCAACAAGCTGACCACAAAACTTGAGAAGAAATAGTCTCTGTGCCTTTAAAATGTTACAGACCAAACTTAGCAGGATTTTCAAAAGATATGAGAAGATGAAAGACGGAGCGCATGATAATTATCTCTCATGATGCAGTTAGGCCTGCATGGCCAGAGGCCCTCGGGCTAGCCTGTTATTATGCTATGCTTGAATTATTGTGTGTGAGGAATGCTGGCCCAGCTTCAGTTTGGGCACTGTGGGATCTTGTGCTGCTGTGGATGGAGCCTGATCTGTGCTGTGGTTGGGGGTGCACAGGGGATCCACACATATTTAGCACGTAGGGTTTGAGTGGGGGTCAAGTAGAGAAAAGAGGATGGCAGAAGCCATGGCACTTCAGGAAGAGTGTACACCATTATTAGGAAATGCTAGGAATTTAACATGAGGGAGAAATGTTACTAACCACAGGATCTAGCAACTTGGAAGATAGAAGATATTTGACAACTTTTATTTTGAAGGGAAAAATAAGGAAATGACAATTAACCATGGGAGGTTAAAGGAAAAAGAAAAGAAAGAGGGGGGTCCCCATGTATAGCCACAGGTCTGGGGGGACATTCTGAATGAAGTGGTGTCCCTCAGAGTGAGATGTTATTGGGAATTTCTTGACATGCTAACAACTGCAAGCTCTAGCCTCTGACCCACGAGGGTCCTGAGAACTCATGCTGTGGGTAGATGTGAGTGTTAATTAAATTATTAAGACTACCAGGGGGTAAGGTTGAGGAGGCAGACAGGATCTGCTTCATGAGTAGTCAGAAAGTGAGGGTAGCCAGAGTACACACTGTATTTCAGGAAATGCAGTCATCAAGTATGCTCCTGAAGGTGGGAGGAAGGCATAGGAGTGAACCACTGGTCTTTGGGGTTGGCCAGAGGCAGAGGACAGCTCAGAGCCAAGTTTGGTTTGTTAAAAGCGAGTTTTGGGACTCTTGGAAACTGAAGCTATCTGTGGGGATGTAAGATGGAGATGTTTCGGGGAGTCTGACCCAGACGTTTGAAGTTCTGGACACTTGGCTGAACTCATCATCTCAAGCTCCATCTGTGGTGACAAGCAGTGAATGGCAGAATTCCCAAGAGCCATGCTGGAAGACACATGGCCGTGGAGACTTCCAGAGTTCAGAAACCCCAGGGATGTTATTTGGTTATTTCCTGGACTTTTCTAACAGAGAAAGCAAACCATCCTACTTGCAAGGGCCCCACAGACTTTTAAAGCAGTATTGTTTCCTGTTTGGGCCCTCTTTCACCTGACTTTTTTCAAAGCAGAAACCCACGTTTTTCTTCACGATTACAGCTGTTCTTCTGGGTGGCATCAGTGAATAAAGGTTGTCCAAGACACAACCAATGTTGAGTGAATGTTGCTAATGCAGCCAGGCTTACTGGGAGACAGGAAAGAAGAAGTTAGGGAGAAATTATTCTGACTGAGTCAACAACTGATACTTCTAACTCTTTTCACCCACAGCTAGCCATCATGGGAGAAGTAACTTCATATTTACGTCTCTCCTTTCCCTTCTGCCTGTCTGGATTTCTTATAGTAGTAAACCACTACCTGTACCATTGCAATAGAAACGTCAAAGCCGAAAGGTTGAGAATCGTACTTCAACAGGTTGATGGTCTGCTAAGAGCCATCCAACAGGACAAAGAAAGCCCTTCAGGAGACACATCCCACGAGACTCAATGAAAAAAGAAAAAAACCCAGAGATTGATTAAAGACAGATTGCTATTAGCAAACCTACACAAAGGTGAGAAATGTTGAGTTTTATCAAAGCAGCAAGTGGCACATAGCCTTCTCCTTGGCTCCAGCATCGCTTGGGCTGCCTGTAAAGCTGAGGAGGCTTTGTCAGTCAAAGGCTGCTTTCTTGCCATGAGTTTCAGAGTCTTCCTGGACCAGGTATGGTTGGGAAGAAGTTTGGGACAGTGGAAAGTGTAGAAGCTTTATGTGTGAACAAGGCATAAAAAGACATCTTTACTCAACCTGTGGATAAAGATGTCTGCCCATCCTCAGTGTCTGTCTTCTTCGGGCCCAAAGTATAGGTTTGCTTGGATTTGGAGCTAAATGCCTCCAGTTTGAGAATGGCGTAGTGAAGACACCAGGTGAGGACATGAGGCAGCCATGAGAATTTGCTCACCCTGACCATGGGTGGAAGCTGAAGTTTCAGACCGTGGAAAAGGGAGTGGGAGATCTAGTCTGTGTAGTGATTGTGATCCAGCTGCGATTGTAAGGAAAAACACGGCTGTCTGCTTTGAAAAAGATGTCAGGCAAAAGAGATAACACACAAGATGCAATAATGCTACGAAACTTGTAGGGTGCCCGCAAATAGGGTACTTCGCTTTCTATGTTGAAAACGTCCAGAAAAATAATCACATACACACTGGTAAAGTGACTGCTCAGACAAAATAAATCTAAATATTTTGGTCATTCTCTTAAATTTCTGTGTGTGTGGGTGTATACAGACATGAGGTCAGGGAGTAACTTTTGGATACAGGTCCTCACCTTCTGCTTGCTGAGTCTTTCTTGTTTCTGCTGCTGGGCGGCATACTCCAGGGTAGCTGGCCTCAGGAACTTCCAGCTTCTCCTGTCTCCACTTCCCATCTCACCACAGAGGTGTTGGGATCACAGATGTACATCACCTCCATCTTCCCACATGAGTTCCTGGGACAAACTTAGGTAGTCACGGGGGACACTGAGCACCTTTATCCACGAAGCCATCTCTCCTGGTCCTCCCCGCCCTTTATTTTTGTAATTTTTAGAAAGAAAGACAGTAAAACTTCTTTGATAGGGTGGACTATCCTCTTTTCCCGTCTCCAGTCCTGTTCCACCTCCTCAGGGGTACCCATTATGAGAACTTTATGTGTGTGTACTGACCACGTCACATCCACAACTACATGTTAGTCCCTCTGAAGTGTACGTGGATACTGTGTGTGATATCATACCACGTAACTCTGCATCTTGCTGCTTGAAGTCTAGTAGTACGTATTTTACATCTGTAGGGTTTGGTACACATCCGTCTGACCTTAGCCATCATAGACTCATTCTGCTTCACTGTATAGATGCACACCCAGCTTCCTCATTGTGGCTATTGCATCCTCATTTTTAACTGTGTGGTATCGATGCAACGTATTTTCAGGCCATTCATGGTGCTGCCATGAAGACCTCCTGCATCCATGTGCGTTTGTCTGGGATTGATGCCTGGAACCACATCTGGCACGGAACAATGACTACTGAGCTCCCTGAAGTTATTTAGCCAATCTATAATTCCAACAAAATACATCAAGCCTTTTTTTTCCCCCTAACAAAAGCAAAATTGGCCATTCACTTGGCTAAACTGTATGGTTGCCTGGCAATTTAGACAAGCGGTTTTGTGAATGATGGGTCTAGATGAGAAAAAACCTCACACAAAGCTTCGGTACTCGATGCTGATTGTATTACCACTGGCTAAGTGCTCAGACAACGCTCTTGGAGGCAGTTCCCGTGTCACAATGACCACTAGGGAAATGCCAAGTACCTCTCCTGGTTCCTGTGCGCTTTTGCCAAGGAAGTAAGAATGTGACGTGTCACTTGGAAGCAGAAGTTTCACAAGCCAGGATGGGGCTCTCCATGTCTGTGGCTTACCTTGGCCCGGTGATTTTTCTGAAAGAGGGCATCATGATGCAACTCTCAGTGAGGAGGTGACAGGGGCCCGAGAGGCAGCCAACACCAGGATGGCATATAGCTGGAATGAAATGCAAAATGATGTGGTTGGCATGCACTTAGGAGGTGTGGCCATTTGTTACAGCATCACAACCTTGCTTACCCTAACTCAGACACAGTTGCAAAATGAAGAGGCCAGAGGGCAGCAGCAGCTATGGTGAAGCTTGCTGTGAGTTAAGTCAGCAGCTGTGTGCACTGAGAAAACGTGTTTCCAAGACTGTGTTAGTGCTGAATGAGTGATGAACTTTTTTTTTTAAAGCATAAATCAAGAACCTCTGTGATTCCTTTATGCTTAAGGACAACCATCGTACACTGTAGGAAGTGGCTACATGTATCCCCAACCACGTTACACACATACTAACACTGTATGTCTCTTCAACCATATTATACACACACTAATGCAACATGTATCTCCAACCGTGTTACATACATACCCATGCTACATGTTGCTGCAGAATGAAACAGGAGAGACTCAGCCTTCCAATTCATGTGAAAAACAAGAAACAACCTGAATATCCACAAAACCCTCGTTCTTAAGACTCAGGGACTAGAGCCTGCGGTTTCGGGAGAGACGGGTGCTTGTTCTCTCTGAATACCGCACTGCACTGGGCTGTGTCTCCTTTTTGTTGCTTTCTTTTTTTATATAATTAAAAAGAGGATGGGATTTTTGTAATTTAGCTTTTATTTACTATTACTTGGAAAAGGGATTAAGGGGTTGGGGAAATGGTTCAGTGGGTAAAGGTGCTTGATGCCAAGGCTGATGCCCTGAGTTCAGTCCCTGGGCCCGTGTGGCAGAAGGAAAGAATCAACTACCATGAGTTGTCCTCTGACCCTGCAGCTCTTCATTGCATAACTGAGCGCATGCACATGTGCACACATGCACACATGCACACATGCACACGTGCACACATAAATGAATGTAATTTAAATCTTTTTAAAAGAAGAAGGATTAAGATACTCAAAGGACTTCTAAGCTAATTCTGATCCTCAACTTTAACTCACTATCTCTCTAGGAATTAAGTCTGGAAACTGAGTTGTTATGGTATGTGGTCCAGCTTGGCCACTCCTGATGTCTGTGACTGCAACTATATTTTTTAGTTGTATGTTTTTGAAAAAGAATATTCTTTCCATGATATCATGTCATCCTTACTTTTAACGTTTAGTTTTAAATTGTCATCTATTTATAAAATAACATAAATAGTAATTCTGAAGGTATTTTTGGCTAGTTATTTTGGGACTATATTTCACAAAATAAACAGCTGGAAATGCTTTTAAAGAAACCAGTAAAGTGCATAAAAATGATGAGGATGTATGCCTTGGAGTTATTTAAGAAAACAGCCTAATTAGAACATGAGGAATTGGGAACATGGGGAAATTACATTCGTTCACAATTAGGTGTCTCAGTACTCTAGAGTGAGACGGTAAAACACAGAGAACATAAAGAGGAATCGCCTAACACTCTGGAAATTCAGTCATACATCTCAAACAATAGTACTTGTTAAGCTCCCCTCACGTGGAATCATGGTACTCTGTGAAAGGGGCACTCAGAAAAGGACGGTGCTTACTCTCCAGCTGGGAAAGCTTCGGGCAAACCGTACCCCAGCTATGGAAATGCGCCTCCTGGTCCGGCTGAAACCGCAGGCGTGGTACTGGCAAAGAGGAAGTCAGAGAGGAAGTAGGTCCTGACTGACCACATACACTTGTCCAAGGTCCAGCAACCAGCGGGTGGCCAGGACCAGCCTCGAACTTGGGCTGTGCCAGCTCTGCTCTCTACTTCAGCGACGACAAGCCTGTAGTCAATGGAGCTGTACACGGAGCACAGACTTCTTTATCTTGGTTTTGTTGTATGTGTGTTTATTGTTGCTGTTTGTTTGGGGTTTTGTTTGTTTCGTGAAACTAAAACACAGTTAGTTAGTAGAATCCCTTTCTCATGACCCCCAACACTCCTTCCTTCAGGCACCTGCCAGCTGCAGTTAATTGATGGATTCAGCAGAAGGAGCTGAGGGGCTCTGTCCACCCATGGAGAACCATGTGGTCACTCCAGCCCTGCACAGATCCCTCAGGCAGCCTTGTCTCCGACAGGTTATGATAAAGATGTTTAACAAATGTTCACTGCCCTACTTTGGCTCTGCTAAGAAACTAACCCCCTCTCAGACCTAGGAGACAAACAATAGTTCACATTAAAGAAATCCCCTTGGATGTTCACAGTTGCGACATTTTATCACCGATTGCCAAGCGTCCCTAACCCTGCACCTGGGTCCTTGCTCCATTTCTTCAGCATCCCTTGCTACTGCACTCTGGGTTTAATCTCTGTTTATACCTCCCCTTGTCACTCCAGCTTGATGCATAGGTCACCTCTCTTAGAAGGCGACCTCGGCTCCCTGCCTGCCTCTGCCTTTCATCGCTCACTCCTCTTAGGCTCTTTCATAAAACAAACACCCTCCCGGCAGCCCTAGCCTTGTCCACTGGCCCCATGACCTTCTCTCCCTTCTACAGGTTCTCAGAGCGGCCACCTAGTAGGAACTGCAGCAGCCGCTCAGAGGCAGGGGCTCAGCTTCCTTCAGCTTTAGTCCTTCTGAAGCAAACAATTGGAAGAAATACATGGACTGCAACATGGTTAAAACAAAGTAGCGATAGAGCAGTGACTAAGGTGGGAAAGATTGTGTTTATTTATTTATTTAGTTAGTTAGTTAGTTATTTAGTTAGTTAGTTAGTTATTTTCGAGACAGGGTTTCTCTGTGTAGCTTTGCGCCTTTCCTGGAACTTGCTTTGTAGACCAAGCTGGCCTTGAACTCACAGATTGTATTTTTTTAAAAAGAGGGCTCTTGATGAAGGGAATGAGTCTCCAGAGAGGGAGCAGAAAAGAGCATACTGAGGAGGGGGACCACATCACATGGGCTTCCTCATACGTAAATTCCAGATGTAAGGATCTATCTGAGCAGCATTCAAGCATGATTTGGGGGTGAGGAAAAGACGCAGGAAGGGGAAAAAGAAGGAGTAGGAAGGACAGAGAGGATATGAGCAAGGCAAAGAGAGGCATCTGTGTGAAAACACCATAATCAAACCCGTTACTTTGGTAACTTTAAAAGGTGGTAACAAAAAAGATGAAGCCTAGTCGCTTCAGTGCAGCTTCAAACTTTTCTGAGCATCCTGACAGAGGCCAGCACCCACTGCTGGCAGCCCCAGCAAAGGGCGAGGTGCTCGCACTGGCTGCAAGTCAGCTCAGTTGTTTCTGAGGCAAAACTGCCTCTCCGCACAGCCAAACAGCAACACAGGCTCTGAAGTGCTGAGAAGAAAGGTTTGCCAGGAAACATCTTTATAGCTAGGCACTGTTTTTTTTTCCTTTTTGCATATTAAGGATAAATAAACTGGCCTTTCTCTCCAGGGAGAATTTTGACTGGATAGAAAATGAATTTCCCCTTTGAGAGTAGACGTCGCCCAGCGTGGTAATATCTCCCAGGCTGGAATGTTTTGTCCCTGGGAGTGAGCGAGGCCCGGGCCTCCGCGCTGCCTCCGACACAATCTCATTTTACCAGTCGAACCCCACTATGACTTGCTGACTTTAATTACCACTTAGCACCTGGAAGCGGACACTTTGAAGACCCGTAAGGACGGCTTTCCACTCTCTCCTCTTGACAGGCCCTATTGTGCGGAATAGACTCATCGTTTCATTATCCTCGGACGTGGGATTGTTGGGCGCTGCGGCGGCCTCTCCCTGCGGCGTGTCCGGGCCTGACAGCTCCGGAGCGGCGTGAGTGACACCGCATTATCTCCGGCCACCCTCTGACCTGCCCTTTGCCTGGCCGCCACCTCCCCTCTGCGGGGAGGCCGCCTTACCCTTCCCTGGGGCCTCTGAGAGCTGCTCTTTTGGAAGTCCAGCCTGAGTGCAAGCCAGCCGGGCTCCGGGCGAGCTCCTAACACTCCCCCGAACGGCCTACCCCAGCCCTCCCTGGCCGGGTGGCCCAGCGCCCCGGCGTTTCCCTTGACTGGGAGCGCGGCCCCGGGATGGTCAGGCAAACGCCGAGTTTTTCAGGAGCCGTGGGCACACGCCAACCTGCGGGCTCCGGAGCCCACGCCAGGCCTCCCTTGTCAGTGTGAAGAGGGGCGGCCCTGTCCCTCGTCCTCCGTTCTGGGGTTCTGGGTCCGAAGCCTTGGCGGATGGTATTTCTAAAAACACCGTCCTTCAACCCCGAGGAGGCAGAGGAGGGTGGTGGGTGGTGCGGGCCTCTCACTCCGCACATTGACCTGCCCGGCCTTGCTGACTTGCACCAGGAAAGTTGTTCTCTGACCTCCGCACGCGTGAGACAGCACACACATACACATGCACATACACATACACACATACATGCACACACGTATATACATACACACGTATACATACCAACAGACATACATACACACATATACATACACACATGCACATACATGCACACACACATGAGCATATATACATACACACATAATATACATACACACACATATGAATACACACATACGAGCACACACTAAGTAAAATTTTTTAAGAGAAAAGAAAAAAGAGAGGGGTGGGAGTAACAGAACCAGAATACATCATGCATGCAAACGTCACATGAACCCTGTTCTTGTCTATAATTAACACAAACTCATTAAAGACTTTTTAAAAACTATCCCGACGTACATGTCGCAGCCGCACTTTCCAGCCAGGCCTGTGGGGAGCACTTCGGGCGTCACGCATGAACTCATGATGAAGAAAAAGACTTCCAGGTTCCATCCAGAGACAGAGCATTTCGCACGTGTGCGGGCAGCAGTCAAGGGTGCTGCACGCTGGGATTGTCCTTGTTGGTGTGTGAACGGCGACAGCTCTTCATCCATGACCCACACGAAGCATTATATATGTATGTGTGTGTGTGTGTTTGTATGTACGTATGTGTATGTCTATATCTGTATGCCCAGAGAAGACACCCAGACAGGGCTCCCGAAGCCTTGTCACCTCTCCAAGTACTGCTGACACATAAGACCCGTGGCAAAGTGGGATGACAGGTGACAACCTGATAAATAACTGGCCCTGGTGTGTACGGGCTCTGATTGCCATGATGTATGTACGTGAATCTTCTCACTTTCTTCTAGACTGAAACACAGTGAAATCAGAGTCTCTGTCGGTGCAGGAAGCTCTCACCATGGGTTCGAAAGACGCAGGAGACCTGAGAGGAACATCCTGTGGCTGCTGCGGAAGGTTAAGGGTTCGTTTTAACCACACGTCCTCATTGCTACATGGCTTGTCTATCTAAGGCTGGCGTGTGGCTCACGACTTTGTTCCCAGAACTGGGGAGGCAGCAGCTGTGGATCTGTGAGTCTGGGGGTAGCCTGGTCTACATAGGAAGTTCCAGGCCAAACAGAGCTACACTAAAAAAAAATACTATCTACCACAAAAACAATTACTTATTTTTTTAAAGTGAGAACATCTCCGTGGCTCATGGTGCTCCTGGTTTTAGATGAGCTGATGTCAAAGACCTCACACAGGAAAGCGCCGAACACCAGGATCCCCACTGTGGGCACCAAGCTGTTTTTCATCTAAACCACTTTGAAGACACTTGGAGGCAAATGCTTTTTGTTTTGAGTTTACTGATGTGGTCACCACATCATCTTCTCACTCTTGTCCTATCTCCAGAGAAAATGTCCTCAGAGAGCAGCTTCCCTTCCTTCGGGGTGCTGAGGAGCCTCCTCTTCTTGACTTTACTGTGTGTTGGCCCCAAACAATCCATCACTTTCCCCGTGTCTTAGTCAAGATTTCTGTTGCTGTGGAGAGACTCGATGACCACAGTAACTCTTACAAGGAAAACATTTCATTGGGGTGACAGCTTACACTTCAGAGGTTCAGTCCATTATCATCATGGTTGGAAGACAGACATGATGCTGGAGAAGTAGCTGAGAGTCCTACATATTACAGGCAACAGGAAATCGACTGAGACACTGGGAGGAATCCTGAGCATAGGAAACCTCAAAGCCCGCCCCCACAGTGACTCACTTCCTCCAACAAGGCCACACCCACTCCAACAAAGCCACACCTCCTAATAGTGCCACTCCCTGTGAGTTTATGGGGCCAATTCCATGCAAACTACCACACCTAGGTTGTGTGCAAAAGTGGCCCCTCTGAGGTTTAATAAGGACAGTCCTTGCTGTCTACATTCTCCTGTTCTCTCTCTTGACATTTTAATAGCGTGGTTATAGCCACTGACATAAGAGGCTCATATCGGAATTGATTATCTATTTGTGTGTGTGTGTGTGTGTGTGTGTGTGTGTGTGTGTGTGTGTGTATGTGTGTGTGTGTGTGCTGGGAATTGAACATAGGGCCTCACACATGCTAGGCAAGCATTCTACCACTGAACTATATTCCAGCCCTCTTTTTGCTTTATGTTATGAGACAGATTTTTGCTAAGTTACCTAGGCTGGCCTTAAACTTATTTTTGTAACCCAAGGATCCTCCTATCACATCATCCCCAATAGCTGAGATGACAGGTTGGCACCGCCAGGCCTCGAAGTCACAACCCCTAAGTCTTTGTTCTGTTACTCCTATGCACCTAGCCTCTGAGTCATAATAAAGGAAACGGTGAAAACTTTCGGGAGGGCAGCTTGAGGTCCACAACAGGCCGCAAGCCTTGGCGCACAGCCTCGTGTGCTGAAGGCACAGTTCCGATAGAGTAGGAAGTGGAGGCCAGCAAAGGAAAAGAAGGAGAGGAGGGCCGGGCCAGGGTGCGTTCATCACCGCCTGGCCACAGCAATGTGTTCCACCATCTGAACCTGCCTCCTCATCCCAGATAGCAACTATTTGAAAACTTGACTGTTTGGCCTTCATGGATTCATAAGCAGCATCAGTGAGTGATTCCTTTTAGGGAGCCTCCCTCCCATCGTCCAACTCCATGGGCATCATGCTGTTTCCCGACTGCTTCATGAGAGACATTACATTTGTTTGTAACACAGATGCCACCTGAACATCACAGATCAAGATTTTTGGCAGAACTTTGAAATGTTCCTGTAGGGTGGGACTGTAGTTCTGCAGGATACCACCTGCTTAGCATCCGTACAGCCTGGGTTCTACCACCACAATAAAAAAGAAAGGCAGGCCACTGTACTCACCACTATTATGTTAAGGGGTATCTAGTTACTCGATGAATGTGAAAGAGACATGTGTCTTACATGATCACAAATGTAATATTTGATAATCAGATTTCAGGATATTTGGGAACAGTTTCAACATAGTTGGCTTTGTGATGTACTTTATTTCAGGGATTCTAAATTAGTATCATCAAAAAGGAGGATGCCCATGACTTACCAAACTGCAAAAAGGGTCCTTGATCACCAAATTTATCAAGAGTTCCTTCTTGGCTACTTCACTATGACACACTCTTCATGGATGTAATGAACGCTTCTACTTTCTGAAGGAGGGTTGCCTCACTGAGCAGAGACAGTGGTAGGCTCTTGAGGCTGAGGGTGGGGACCAGCAGTTCCTGGGGCAGCGTGGGTTCACCAGGCAGGCAGCCCTGCCCAGCTCTGAGTCATCCATGCCCCGGGAGCTGGAAGGAGCAGGCAGGGCAGGTAGACTCCACTTTACACACTCCAGGCTCCCTCATCTCTGCTTATCTCCCACACTGTGTGGGCTCCAGGCCTCTCTCACTCTCTCACTCTGGACTTTCATCCTGCTCTGACTCAGCTTCCTGGGGTAACCACGCACACCCCCGGGCTCTTCTGAAGGAGCCACCTGGTTGACCACACCCACTTGTCCCCACTTCCCAGTATCTTGACTCGACAGAATCACGCCCTTCCTGAGTCAGGTGGACTCAATGTGGGCTCATAGAAAGCAGCTGAGAACAACTTGCTTCTCTTCGTGACAGCACAAGATGGGAAGCTGAGGAAGGGGTATAGGGATGAGGAGGCTGGTTTGGGGTTTGCTTGTGTTTCTTGTCTGAGTTCACAGACCTGAATAACAACCACAGAACTATCAGATTCCAGGTCACTGCTGGGGATAAGAAGGGAGGAAAGGCTCATTCCCTTTGCCTGTAAACTGGTCCCAGGTGAAAACAGGATCCTAGCATTCTTCCAGGAACTCTGCCTTCCAAACTCACCCACCCCATCGTACAGAGCCACATTCGGCCAATGGTAGATAGGAAGGCAACTCACCTAATGTGGCTTACCTAAAACATTATTATATTTTTTGATGTTTTTGGAAATCCAGCTGTGTGGTCGGTTCTTGTGAAGTTTATAAAGGACAACTTCCTGTGGCAATTCCTAGTCAGGGCGGAGCTTATCCGGTGAGGTATCCCCAGGACCACAAGACTGAGTCACCGTGTTCCTTCTTGTCCATAGGGGCCTGCGGCCCAGGTTGCTATCTCCAGGAGTTAAAGGATCAATTAGGTCCCCACTTGAGACATCCTTGTGAACAGTGATGTCACTGTGGCTGTTGTCCAGGTTGGCCCAGGGTGCTGCCGATATTCTTTGCACTGGTGGATTGTAGGGGTAATAAACTGGAAACATTGTCACCCGTCACTTGGTAGCGATTAAGCTAAACTCCACAAGGGCTGATGATTTGCGCTTGTTTTTTTTTTTTTTAAACAATCATTCTTCGTCCTGCCCTGACATGGCGGGTGAGAGGAAGCATCCATCCTCAGGTGCAGGTTTTAAACTTAAATAATCACATTTTAAAGTCATATGTTTATCCATTCAATGCTACAACAACGGCAGGCCCAGAAGCCAGCAGCAGGCGGACGTGGGTTTTATTAACACACGCAGCTGTTGTGACCGCCCCATGAGATTGGAGTATTAGTTACTTGCTTTACAGAGGAGGACACTGGGGTCCAGGATCAGCGGTGGAATGTGCTCTGAGTGGAGAGTTATAAACCTTCTTTCTACTTGTTTATTTGTGTGTTTGTGGGCACAGGTAGGTACCACAGCACATGTGGGTGTCAGAGGACACTTTATGACAGCCCATGTTCTCTTCTTCCACCACATGGGCTCTGGGAATCAAATTCGGGTCACCAGGCTTAGAGGCAAACGCCTTTTCCCACTGAGCCATCTCACTGGCCCGTGAGTGCTGATTTTAATAGGAAAAAAAAAAAAAAACATTTCAAGTTAAAAACAAAGATTCTCATAGGAGTGAGGCATGGTGGCACACACCTGTAATCTCAGCACTTGAGAGACTGAGGCAGCAGGATTGCCATGAGTTCAAAGCCACCCTGCTCCATAATAAGTCCCAGGCCATCTTAAAATATGTCACCGTGTGTGTGTGTGTGTGTGTGTGTGTGTGTGTGTGTGTGTGTGTGCACTGTGTAACACAAAAGCAGGTTATAATCATAACACATATATAGCTGGGTTGTAATCATAAGAATTCTACAAACACCTCCCCACCCCAACTGGGCAGGGCTGCATGGCTTTGGGCTTGGGTTAACTTACCCCACCTGAGAATGCGGAACTGGTCCCCTAACCTTATCTAGAATCAATCTTATCACCTGGCTTTTGAGCACAATACAGCCCTCAATCAGGCTCCCTCCTGGTGCAGTGTTATCTTCCAGGCCAGACGAAAGCACAGACAAGGAGAAATGGAGGCCTCGCCCCCACAGTCCACAGGAAGGAGGAAGGCAGAGGCCTGCGTGTCCATCTGGTCTGGAGTGACTTACGCTAACCCGACCAGGAGGCACAGGCTAGTGGATGCAGGCCCTTCCTCTCCCTCTCTTGGGTTAGAATTCAGACATTCAGAGGGCCAAACTTCTCCTTGTCTTTGTATTGGTCATGACCAGATGCAGATCACTAAACATTTGTGATGCTTGAGGGGCATTGTTTTTGGTGTGTACCGACATTTTTACGTGAATTGTATTTTATATAAATATATTTTTGACTGATACAAAAAAAGAATCAAAATTGTGTGTATTTATGAGGCATTACAATGTTCAGATGTTTAGATACAGGCACACATTGTGTACTATTCACAGTAAACATACCAGGGATATTTTGAATGAAACATAGTTTGAACACAACTATATAAAATAAAATGCTGTAACAGTTTCTTCAGAGAAAAGTACTAAACGTTGGTACCGGGCACATACTTTAGGACCCAGTGAACACAGAAGCAGTCCTGAGGAAGAGATGCCTGCCACTCAAGCCTCCTCTCTCAGCCTCAAGTGACAATAGGACCCTGATACTTCCTCGGGATCGAGAATCTTCTCAGGCTGTGCCGGACCCAGCAGGTGCTTGATGGATCTCCACACCAATCCTCTGTGCAAACAGCTTTATGGTGTGTGCCTGTGTTAGTTACTCATCGTACACTTCGGAACCACGAACCATGGGCAGAAGACGTTCCAGGAAATGTCTGGGTGTAGTGAAGCTGGGAAGCCACCAAGGGCTGAGAGTTCTCTCTAAAACCAAATGCTGAGCCACACAAAATTCCCCGTCGACAGTGCCTTGCCTTTGCCTGTCACTCACCCTCCCCAGATCTCGGCTTTCATTCTTGCCTTCGCAGGAGTAACCGCTCTCATTCAATCAGCCGTTGCTCTGTGAGCAGTGGAGCACCGTGGCCCATCCACAGGCTCTGTGAGCAGTGGAGCACCGTGGCCCATCCATAGGCTCTGTGAGCAGTGGAGCACCGTGGCCCATCCAGACACTGTTATCCTTGACTTCTCTCTCAGGAGGCAGGAACTACCACCAACCCCACTTTGCACAGAAAATATTTAGGCCCCACAGTTTGGAAGGAAGCCCAAAGTCTTGAAACAGGATGGTCAGGTCAGAAATGCAAACCAAAAGCTGTGGAATCTGAGGCCTTACCGTTCACCTCTGAGCTACGCTGGCTGTCTAAGCTTCAGGGTCACCCAGGAGTCCAGAGGGAAGACACTGTCTGCCTACCCACCTTGAAAGCAGACTGTCTCCTGCCTCACGCATGTGCTTCTCATGCTTCCCCATGACACTGTAGCCACTGTTTTATTCTGCTCACGGTGTCTTTCTTTTGCATGGTGCTAAAGGATAATTTCCTCCCACAGGGCGAATCATGACTCTCAAGACAATGAGAAAATGAAGACAAGGCTAGAGAGGTTACTTAGTTTGTGGTGCTGTAGAGCAAACCAAGAGCCTTATGTGCCCTCTAAGCAAGTGCTCTAGTCCTGAGCTATACCACCAGCCCTGCTTAACTCTTCAGTGAGGGAACTAGTTAAATGCAGCAACCAGGTTGAAGGAAGATACAGCCAGGTCCATGCCTGCAATCCCAGCACTCAGGAGGCTGAGGCAGAAGGATTGCTGGCAGTTTGAGGCCAACCTGGGCTTCATTTCGAGACACTGTCTCAAAATAAATAAATAATAATGAGAGACAAATGGAAGCCAGGCTGATTTTTTTTTTATACTGGGAATATGGAAATGAAAGTGCGAACACCCAGCTTTATCCACAGTGACAGGAAAGTCCATCGAATGTCTCCCTCCAGACAAAGCTCACTGCTGTCTTCAGACACTGCTGTCAGTGGTCTATTTTAGAATTCTCAGTCTAAAAACACAGAAAATGTGAGTCATAGAACCTGGAAGATACGGGTCTGGGGCCCCTGAGTTTCTGTCAGGAAAGTGTGGGACCCTGTTCCATGCCATTTACATGTGGCCTTTGTCAGTCCCCCCCTCTAACCCCCCACACACACACACCCGTGACACCAAGGCAGAGTGACCACTAGGGACCCACAAAGCTTGACCTGGGTCTTACCAGGCCCTTGATGAAGCTCTCTGTCTTCCTTTTACTAAACCTAATTTTCTATGGAAGCACAAATTTCTCCTTACACCTGAAAAACCGCTTGGTGTTTTGTGTGCTGTGCAAAGGGACGCAGAGCACACCTTGCAGAATGAAAGTGAAGTGAAGGGGATGTTGGGAGTGTGAGCTTGCAAGGGTTGGTCCAAGAGTGGCTTGACAACAGGAGTTTGCTCTCTCACAGGGCACAGCTCTGGAGGACAAACATCCAAGGCCAAGGTGTCCTTAGGCAGAGCTGGTTCCTCTCTCCCTGGCATAGGAGACCCCCATCTGCCATGTTTGTGTGTGTCTCCTTATGTTCTTGTTCGAGACCAGGTCTTACTCTGCAACTCAAGCTAGCTCGGAACTCACTGGATAGCCCCCAGAAAGGCCTAAAACTCGCAGCAATCCACCTGCCTCGGTCTCTACACGTGGCCCGAGACAATTCTTTTTCATCTAATGTGGGCCAGAGAAGCCAAAAGGTTGGATGCCACTTCCTACGGTGTTAGAATTACAGGCAGGAACCACCATGTCCCACTTCCTGTCGGCCCTCTTGTGTTCTAACTTGTTCATACTGAGTTAGGGTCTACTAGGGAGGCTTCCTTTTCACCTCAGTTTCTTTGTGAACACTGTGAATAACCACACTCTGAAAGCACTCAGGGTCTGGATTTGAACACCTGAATTTGGGGGTACACGATCCAACCCACAACTTTGGATACCAGGGGATTTGCATACTCATTGAATATTCTGTGAAGGTCACCTGTCAAGGCCATGCTGCTGTGACTGTAGCCAGAGTGGATACATTGACGTCTGTCAAGACTGGAAGCCGGTGGCTGTCGGTGGACAGCTCAAGCCCTACCCTGAGCCCTCACCCACCCTGCAAACACCCTGCCGTCTCCAACTGCTGACTAGCTGCTGCGCTCCACAGAGGTGCGTTCTCTGTGTGTTTTCACATTGTCATAGCTACTGTAACTATTGGTTTATTGTACAAACCAGGAAAAACCAGATCTTAGCTTGGGTGTGAGTCAGAGGCATGTTAGTGTGAAGGGTGTACTGGCACCAGGAATACAGAACATTTGCCCTTTTCACCCTGGGAAAGAAAAGTGAGACTGGTGTCTTTGCCATTTAGAGATCTCAGAAGATTCTGTGTGGAAATTATAATGTTATCATTTAATGTCTACACGTTCACTAGAGACATGCAGCTGTGAGAATCTATTGCCAACAACCGGTGGTCAGCAGTAAGGTCCTTCATCAAGCCAGGCCTCGGGGTGAGCTGCAGGAAGTTCAGACTCTGGTCAGAGGTCCTCGTGTCCTCATGGAGTATTTACTGCCTGGCAGACACATCTGCACTGGCTGCCTGTCCTGACCTCACAAGAGCTCTCTGAGGTGGGTCTTGACAGGCTTATTTTCCTTCATGAAGAGAGCAAAGTCCCAACAGGCAAACCGGCTTTCTTGAGAAATTATACCTGGTAAGTAGTAGGCCAGGGCTCATCCCTGAATTATCAGCAATGGAAAACTGCCTTGGGGGCCTGAGGAAATCGGGGGTGAAGTGACCACGGTACAAGCCTGAAGGCTGGAGTTTAATGCCCGGGACCCATGTGAAAGCCATGTGTGGCAGCATGCACCTGCAACCCCAGTACTGGGGAGCCTGAGACAGGTGGATTCCTGGAGTTTGTTAGAGCTTCGGCCTAGCCAATCAGTGAGCTCCAGATTTAGTGAGAGGTCCTGTCTCAAAAACAAAAACAAAAACAAACAACAACGGAAGACATCCAATAGAGGAAATCATTTGTGGAGACCTAAGGCCTTCACACACATGTACAGACACATCTAAAGACACACATGAACACATACACATGTATGCACCACAGCACACACACACACACACACACACACACACGCACGCACGCATGCACGCACGCACACGCACACACACACACACGCACGCACGCACGCACGCACGCACGCACGCACACGCACACGTACACACAATCATTTGGGTATGTGTCATGAAAACTGGCCCAGGGGTAGCATTGGCTTTCTTTAAAGAAACCATTCCCATGTCAGATGCACCGGCTTGGAGAAGATTCTCACTTGCAGACTGTGTTCTGGGAGGGATGCCTGAGAGGGGTGGGGATGTGTAGCCCCTCAGGGAGCTGCATACCTCTGGATGCCTAGCACAGGGGGAGATGGTGCTGGCTGGCCCACGCTACTCTTCCTCACAACAGGATTTTCCCTTAATGTGTTTGCACAGCACGCTGTGGAAGCCTCCTGCAGCTCACGCCGCAGAGAGCCAGCCCTGTGAGCGATCTCCGCACTGGTGGAAACTAGCAGGAAAGAAAGGAAGAGAATCTGAGAGCAAACAGACAACTTCCCTTTCTCCTCCCCCATCAGGAGCTGCGGATGGACCGTATTTACCGAAATAATCAAAAGCGGCACCAACTTTCTCAGTTCCTATAAGAAGGGGGAAAGAGAAAAAGAAACGAAAAGGTTTATGGTGTGAAAAGGAAGAAAAGGAAATTTGCTTCGACTTCCTGTCCTCGGAAGCCACGGACAAAGCCGGCCCAACATCTGGATGCAGACGCTGCAGAGCTAAAACGTTAGAGACATTTTCCTGGCCAGAAGGCATATCTCTGTATTGACTTTCTATGAGCTGCGGCAGCATTGGAAAGAAAGAGAAAAACGGGGCGTTGAACTCCAGTAAGCCACGAGTTTCCTGAGTCTCCCTGGCAAGCCGTCCAACCTACTAGACATCTAGAATTTGAAGGTGGAGGATCTGAGATATCAACTAGGAAACTCAGGGCTGTGCTCCATACCTAAGCATAACGTGGTGTGGTAATGAGGGTTGAGGAGGTGGGGAGGAACCGAAGTTCCCAGATGCTCTGGTCCCTGAACCAGCTGCTGAGGCCTGGAGGAAAGGCTTCTCAGAGCAGATCCTCTGCCAGTCTGCCTGCTGAACCCTTATTTATAGCTTGATCCCTCAGCCATTTGAAGTCTGGATGCATAAGCCCGGTCCAGGAGGGCAGTGCAGAGGCACAGAGTAGGTGTTTGTGTAAATGAAGTCATTTGATAGCGGCCCAGTTTTACCCCTGACGAAGTGGGCAGGTGCGTGGGGAGCACTGTCTAAGGAGGGTAAATCCACGCTCAGCCTCAGATCGGAGTTACTTGGAAAGACAGTGAAGGAATGTACAAAAACATGTATCCTTAACCCTGTTCCTCCTAGCTGCTAAGTGAAATTATGTTAGCTCTTAAATCCTTTAATTGAAGAGACTGAGCCTTATTAAAAAGGAAACTATTCTCATGGGAAAAGAAAAAAAAAAACTCCAAGCTGTTATGGGTGGTTTATATGCCAACAACCTTCTATGCTTGCTGGGAAAAGTGCTGTGCCACACCCAGCCCTACTGAACCAGAACCTGGCTTCAAGCACAGGGCGCTCTCTCTCTCTCTCTCTCTCTCTCTCTCTCTCTCTCTCTCTCATTAATAGAACTGCTTTTATAGACAGTTATAATTCTCAAACAGTGATTTATTTTTCTAAAATTTAATTTTTCCTAATAAAGAAAAATTATTGCCAGGCAAGATGCCTTGTACCTATAATCCCAGTACTCAGGAAGCTGAGGCAGGAGGATTGCACAAATTCAAGGTCACCCTGACCTACACAGTAAATTCTAAGTCATCCTGGGCTTCAGCGTGAGGCACTGTCTCTAAAAACCAAATAACAACAAAATATGTTCTTTAGATGCACAGTCCTTTCAGAAAAAAAAAAAAAATCCCTGTACGTTGTATAGCATGGTTCCTGCTTACACTGCATTACATGTCTTGTGGGTTCCCTGGGACTCCCTCTAAAAGACCTCACAGTGTGTAGTAGATGGAGACCCATCCAGTGGAGATACAAACCATATGACCATGCCTGTGCCTCCAGGCTTATGTGTCTAGCTGCTAACCTCCTTTTACTGGTTCCAGATGTGGGTCTATGAGGGTAGGGTACCCACAACGAGGACATGTGGGGTTTCTGAACCCTCAGAGCATCACTGGGTCAATTTCTACTCTGTCCTTCATACTTGGTTTTGTCTCATCAGCAGGATAAGCCCCAGCAACAGAGTGAACTAGGCTCAGGCACCTTTTCTGTTACAAGCAGACATGCAAGTCTTTGTGTCGTGGGCCGGGCTCTAGCCCAGGGCCGTAGGCCCTGCACTCACAAGCACATAGCAGGTCCTGTATTAGCAGCAAATACACTAATGAATAAGCTCTTATGTGTCCCGAGCTACGAAGCAGAGGGAAGAAAACTATGACAGAGAGTGGTCTCGAGGCTTTTTGATATTTTTATGATGTCTATGACTATGTCAACATTCTATAAGCTGCTGCCAAAATGCTACATACTGGCTTAACAACCGTGACCTCGAAAGAGGTGGCCCATCAGGAGCCAGTGACATGGCTCAGTGTGTGGTGAAGGTACTTTGCCAATGAGCCTGGCAACCTGAGTTCAAGCTCGAGGTCCCACATGGTGGAAGGAGAGAACTGACAACCGTAAGTTATTCTTTGATCTCCACACTCACGCTGTGGCAAGTGGGTACCCACTGTGTGTGTGTGTGTGTGTGTGTGTGTGTGTGTGTGTGTACATGCACACATACACTATATAAATAAATGCAATAAGGAAATAAAGGAGAGAGGGTGCTTTTGCGTTCTATTTGCTTCTTGTAGATTTTTAGGGGACACTCAGGGTAGAAATCGTGAACAAGGTGGAGTAGGAATTGCTAGGAATTACATAGTCAAACCTGAGATGCCGACGAAAGGAAACCGGAAGGCAGCCCAGCAGTGTCTTTGCAGAGCCCCAAAGGTCATGGATGTCCTTTCACGCAGCAGTTCCACCGCAGGTGTTCACATGGGGAGCTGCGTACAGAGGAACCTTGAGATGCGTGTATGAGAGGGAAGGCTCCCCAACTCCTTCCAATTTCACTTACTCGGGTGGTGGTGGCACACGCCTTTAATCCCAGCACTCGGGAGGCAGAGGCAGGCGGATCTCTGTGAGTTCGAGGCCAGCCTGGGCTACAGAGGGAGTTCCAGGAAAGGCGCAAAGCTACACAGAGAAACCCTGTCTGGAGAAAACAAACAAACAAACAAACAATTTCACTTACTCATTTTCCTGACGTTAGAGCTCAGTGTCTCTGGATGGTAGGAGCCTCTGGTCCACATAGTCACCCAGGGACCAGCTTGACCAAGTCTCCATCTTGGATCTGCACCCCTCTGACGCTAGTACCAGCCAGCCTCACTCAGTACCTCAAAGAGATGGGAAAGGTACGGAACCGATACCTGCTCCTGTCTGCTTCCCTCCGCATCCCAGCTATGACCCCTCTCCCAACCTTACTGTAAGCAGGAGAAAGTGGGGAATAGCTCAGCCACCCAGTCAATCCCACTGCGTCCCACAAACCAAAGGTGTATGTCTATGTGAGATGTGCTGTGAGGCAGCTTGAAAGCCAGATCCTGCTTGGAATTGATGATTTAAGTGAATTGATCTGAAAATGCTGGTAAGGAAAGAGATCTAGACACAGGATTTAGAAATATTATATTTTCCTAATGTTATATACTAGAAGCATAAAACAAGGTGTACCCCTTGATCTTTGGAGTGACCAGTCTGTAAAAAGTACATGCATGTATATGCAAGTGTGTGCATGCACACTTCTAAATGGATTGGAGAGATGATTTACGACGATAACTTCGAGGGATGGAGGAATGTGTGTGAGGAAACATGTTTGTTTGTTTGTTTTGCAAGTACACATTTTATTTTTATAATTTTAATTAAGTTATAATTACATCACTTCCCCCCTTTTCCTTTACTCACTCCACTGCCTTCCATGACCCCCACCCTCATTCCCTCTTAAACTCATGGTTTTTATTATTGTTATACACACACACACACACACACACACACACACACACACACACACACACACTACAACCTGCTGAGTCTGTTTAATGTTGCTTGTATATATAGGATTTGGGGACTGACCATTTGATATTCAACAGTACATTTAGGGGCTCATCCCTGGGAAAGACTATTAGTGTCACTGGTCAGGTCTTGTTTGGGTGGCCATATTGTTGAGGTCTCATGGGCATGGCTTTCCTGTCATTTCTAGGAAACACAATCTTACAGCAGATTTTTACCGAAACAAACCTTTTAACTACAAAGATGAGTTTCATAAGTTGGTCACATTATGAAATGCTTTTGGATGTCTGCCAGGTATAAGTAACATTGTGCTCATATGGAAATGTCCCTTTTCCTGAGATGCTGGGATAGAGAGAAGGGTCAAAGTTTGCATGTAAAACATATAAGTGGGTACACACACACACACACACACACCCCTACATAAGTGTGTTAGAACACAGACTACGCATTCACGCTTAAAACATCATCGACACAGAGAGTTGGGATCTAGATGTTTTTCAACTTTTTGTTGCATTTGAAACTTTTT
>CABHPP010059405.1:0-22510 GCA_902168425.1 Peromyscus attwateri
GGGGGGGGGGCGGGGACGCAACACACAAGGACTTGTCCACACTATGCCTCAAAATGTCAGCAGCATAGCCTGCTTGGGAGGAGACAGAACTTCCTCCATTTTCCATTGCTACGAAGAAAGTATTTGGAGTGAATTTCTAATATGTCTTCTCTCATTACTAACTCCCTAATTCTCAATTTTACTCAACTGTAAATAATGAACTGCCAGGGCTGTTATTGGAACCTTTATTTTTGTTGTTGTTTGTTTGTTTGTTTGTTTTTTCAACTCCACTCAGGAGGATAATGGGAAATAACTCATTAACTAGGGAAGAAGGATTATAAATGACAGTGGCTTAGGAAAGCTAGTGGAAACAGAAATGAGAAGATGAGAAAAGAGAAAACCCAAGACAATCTCCACAAAGCAAGCAGCCAAATGACTGGTGTCCTCAGAGTGGGCCAGGGTTGCTTCAGGTGACACTGTCAGGAAGAGGCCCTGGGCAAGACTATGGCTCCTGGATCCCTCAGCAAAGTTACTGGAACAGTTTCTCCTTGGGACATACTGAAGGTGGTCTGGGGCCGGAAACCTACAGTCGCCTATGACCGACCTAAAGTTGGAAGATGACAGGAAGCCTCGCTCAACCTTGAGTCCACTAAGTGATCTACAATACAGAATTACTGTAGTAAAGCTGTTTGGTTGAGTCCTTCCTCATTCTAACTCATTTCTTAGCATCAAGGATTATAAACAGATGGATTAGTATATAACATTTTGAAGTCCTAACCAAATGTACAACTGGTTTCTCAAATTAATGTGAAATATAGGGAACTACCTTTTGTGTTTAAAAAAATTTTTTTAATTCATTTTACATACCAACCAGAGATCCCCCTCTCATCTCTCCTCCCACTCCCCCCATCCCTGTCTAACCCCCTCCCCCTGACCCATCCCTCACCCCCTCCTCCAAAAGGGTAAGTTCTCTCATGGGGGAACAGTGAAATCCGGTACATTCAGTTGAGGCACAACCCAACCCCTCTCCCATGCCTCAAGGGTGAGCAAAGTGTCTGATCATAGGTAATGGGATCCAGAAAGTCAGCTCATGTACCAGGGATAGATCCTGATCATACTGCCAGGAGCCCCCCAAACAGACCAAGCTACACAACTGTCTCCTGTATGCAGAGAGTCTACTCCGGTCCCATGCAGGTTCCACAGCTGTCTGTCTAAAGTTCATGAGTTCCTACAAGGTTGGTTCAGTTGTCTCTAGATTTCCCTATAATGATCTTGACCCCCTTTGCATTTAAAAGCAGCAAGTCAAACTACCTAGACACAAAGTCTAAGACTTTGGGCAGTCTCAAAGGACAGATCTTTAGCAATCAAAATGATCACCATACACACAATGTTGCAAGGTGTGTATGAATTCCAGTTGCAGGGAAACCCAAGGAAGTTGCCTGGTTTTCCTTATGTATAAAACAGAGGACCATACCTGTAGTAGGACAGGCCCATGGGGTCGAGGAAATTGGCTCAAACCAGTTGCCAAGGCATGCACATAATGTACTTCCTCATGAGCCAACCTGGAGTCTCCCTGAGGGCCCAGCAACAGGTGCTGTCAGAGCTCCTGACTGTGCCCAGCCAATGAGGGGCAACCACACAATGTCACCAGATCAGGACCCAGCCTGGGTGCTAGGAGGAGGGTATATAAGGCCTTCCCTGTTACTGAATAAGCGAGTCTGCTGCTTGCCTTTCACCTGACTCCTCACCCCCTCCCCCGAGACAGCCATTAGGACCCAGCAACACATAGAAAACAATGCCTTGGGTGCCATCAGTACTCTAGGTGCACTTCCTGAAATTAACTATGTGAGGTGGCTCTTTAAAGTGAAAAGCAAAACCCGTATCGGTGTAGCTGCAAGATTGAAGTCAACCTACCACAAGCCAAGGGCTATCTCTCTTGGAAACAGATAAAAAAAGGCTGCTTATCTGCATTAGCATGTGCATGTGTGTAATTAAAATACATTGTTAACCTCAGTGATAAGGTCAGAAGGAAGAAATAAACTACTCTGGCCTAACGAAGTAGTTTCTGCTTGTAAATTTTTAAACAGTTAAACTCTTAGAGGGATCATTAATATTGAACCTCTTGTTAGCCCACATGAAAAATCCAGCTAAGTTTCCTCTTAGCTTACAAATCAGCTGTGGTTTCTTGGGTTTATCTGGAGCTCAAGGAGATCCTATAAATAGATTAGGCCAAACTCCACAGAAAACACCAAGAAAAATTTGATCCAATACAAAAAGTACCAAAATGTTCTACTGAGCCACAACCCATGAGTCAACCTGAGGCTTCCCATGCAAGACACAAGCTAGGAGCAGCTTCCAGTGATCCAGTCAGAGCTCACATAGTGTGAGAAAATTTAAATCCAACATGGCTCTACATGGAGGTGCCCCTCTTTTATGCCTGGAAACTTACTACTCAAAACCAGTTGGCTCAATTGCTGATCTAATTACATAAAAGGATCTCAATTATGCCTGAAAATTCATTACAAATTACAGGTAATCACACCAAACAGAACTAAAACTTTGGTGTATTTTTAAACAAATAAGTTGCTACAATGAGATAAGTACATTATTTCCACCAGACAGATAATTGTTTTCTTGTTCAATTGCATCACATGTGTGTATCCAGGTATAAAACACTGCTAAAGGAAAATTACTAAGAAGGGAAGCAGTCATTAGTGTGAGTTATAAATAGTGTAAAATTGTCAGAAAATTTTTATTAATGCTTTTTATTACTCTGAGTGTGGAGACCCTCCTTTTTTATGTTCTATTTGGTTTTGAAAGAAAGTATATTTACATGTATGTAACTACATATAATATAATGTATACATAACACAACAGACCTACGTGGTCATCTAGCCAACATGTTTACCTAAATGCCCCATACAGAAACATACACACAGCAAAAGTTATCTAAGGCTAAATTACTACACAAGAAACCCAGAAGTTTAGGAAATGTGAAAAATTAAAAATGAATAATTTTAAAACACATCACCTGGAAATAATATTTTTAGATATTACATCCTAGATAGAGGAATTTTACCAGAAAGACATGCACTGGTTGTTGTTGTCCCCTGTCTAGTCCCTGAGAGAATTCTTGGCCATTAATTGTCCTCAAATAAAGAGCTTCAAGCAAATAAAAAATGCATCCAATCACAACAGCAGCAGCAGCACCTGATGTTCAGGCAGATCATTTCAGATAGAAGCTGCACACTCTGCATAATCGCAGAACAAAAACAACTGTGGAGAACAGCCCTGACAGCTCAAAAGAAGCCCGCTGTTATCAACAATAGTATATAAGCCACAGAGTTAGCCTGGGGTTGTGAAAAAGCTGCTTCATAAAGACAATGCTGATTTTAACACTTATCATTAATTCATTCAAATTAAAGTTCATGGCACCTTTTCTCCAACTGGCCAATGTGTCAACAACATTGTGGTGGTTAGAATGAGGATGGGCCCATACGCTCATATATTTGAATGTTTGGTTCCTAGCTGGTGGAGCTGTTAGAGGAAAGATTAGAAGGTGTGGCCGTGGAGGAGGTTTCAATCCTACCCCCAGGTCCAGTCTCCCTCTCTGCCTAAAACTTTCAGATCAGGGTATAAACTCTCAGCTACTGCTCCAGCACCATGCCTGTCTGCCTTCCATGGACATGCTCATCATGGACTCACCCTCTGAAACAGCAAGCCAGCCCCCAATTAAATATTTTTCTAGTGAGTTGCCTTGGACATGGTGTCTCTTTACAGCAACAGAACAGTGATAAGACAAATATTATCAACATACATGCTAAAACTCTGAAAAATACAAAAGTCACATTTCTCCCCAAATAATTTTGAAATCCACCATATCTCAAATTATATGACTAGAAAAAGTTGTTAAAGGGCATAGATTATAATTTAAGTATCACTTACAGGTCAAATAACAAAACTGATATTGAACAGGGCCTGCACTGAAAGTGTATTGTTCAGAGGAGAAAGCTTTTACATCAGTTAAAACTGAGTATTATGGACCTAAATGATGTCAACATAGATCTATAAACATCTGAAGAGATCAGGTCGAATTTTGATGAAACATGTAGAACCCCTCAAAACCTCCTCCCTTTATCCTATCATACGATGATTCCATGATAAGACTGCAGAAATGAAAGACATATAATACTACTCATAAAAACCCAATCCCTGACAGTGTTAACATTTACAGAGAAGTTTACTGGTTTTCATACTTGTATTAACTTAAACTTCAAGCCAAAAATGCTTCTACATATGATGATAGGGAAGTTTTGACTTACTCAAAATATTTTGATGAATATTAAAAATCAAAGCCTTTTTAAAGATGAAAAGAGTGGTTTGATATAAATGTTCATGTGTTTTCTGAATTTACCAAATAAAAGGTCGTTGTTGCAGCTTTGAAAAAATAATTTACTTGTAGATATTCTCCTAAAAGAAAATTACCTTAGCCTCTTTGGAGAGCAAAAAGAAATAAAATGTCCTATGAATTAAAATCTCAAGTTTCAGTCTAGCTGTAAATGTCAGAGTAAGGAAATCCTAGTTCCTGCTTCAGATATCACTGAACAGATTTTACCAAGTGGTTAATAAATGGGAAACTATGGAGAGCGCCTGGGTATTGAAAGCTGAGAAAGCAGATTTGCATCATCTCTGGCTTTGTAGAAGCTACATTCTCCTACAGGAGGCTGGCACACCAGTGTCCAAGATGATGAGTGCTATTACTAAATACCTCAGTGGGTATATGTTTGACCTCTTGCCCTGTGATCCCCATGGTGAAATCCAGACAAATCACAGACTGCCGTGTCTCCCTTTCGCCTATACAGACTTGTGTTGTCTTTTGACTTCTGCTCATGCACTTTTAGGTGAGTCCACGACACCACATCCAGCTGAGTCCACGCAAGCAACCTACCTCATCCCACTACAGCCATTTAAGGAAATGTCAGATCACCTCATAGTCAACATAATCAAAACCAACCACAATCTCCCTCAAAATAGACAGCCTTTAATCTTTCACATGCCTATTAAAGTAGTTACTATATTCTCAAGTACTGTCTGAAAATTGAAGCCATTCTTTCATCAAAAGTAGAATGCAACTTATTTGTTTAAAAAAATCCTGAAGTCTTTAAAATATTCTTCCTTTTATTTTTTGAGATTATAATATAATTATATAGTTTCTCCCTTCTGTTCCCTCCAAAGTCTTCCCACATAACCCCTCTTGCTCTCTTACAAATTCATATCCTCTTTTTTCATCAATCATTGCTGCATACATATATGTATCCTCACCTCCTAGGTTCTCATATCTAATCAAGCCCCTGTGTCCTCTGTATATTCCCCAGGGAAAAAGAGCCAAATAGAAATATGTATAAGTTAGAGACATAAAGAGAGAGAATTTATCACAAGGAATTAACATACATGATGCAGTCTAATAGTCAAAGGGCTGCTATACGACTACTGTCTTTGATTTTAAAAGTCACCAGGTAAAAGAAGCTTTTCCTACACAGTGAATTTTAGCCTTTCCTTCTATTCAGATAGTCAGTTAATTAGGTGGGGCTTGCTCATGTTGTAGATGGCAATATCTTTAATTCAATCTATTGATTTAAATATCAACCAAAAACATTTGACAAGATATCTGAGAACCCCATGGGCCTGGGCCAGCAAAGACAAATATTAGCCAGCACACTATGGTTTTACTTTTCAAATTTTTTTCATCTTTTTTTCCATTTTCATTTCTACTTTGTCTGTTGGGATTCTATAATCTCTAACTTGTTCTAATTAACAGATTAAAACCAGAAAATTGCAAACAATTAAATGCACAGCCATAGAGCCGAGTCTCAATGGATACATCTACAAAACACTCCCACACCTAAGGCCCAGAGAACAGTGTGTAAAGGGGTTGGAAAGATTGCAAGAGCCAAAGAATCAGGGAGTTTGCTGAGACCATGTCTCCTAGTAACATCAGAAGTTGTCCCCATAAAGTATTATCTAAGCATGTGCCAAACAAGCATGCAAGCATGACACCATAAGACATGCCAAAGTGGATGGGGTAAAGCTTACAGGCCTCAGCCTATACAAAGAACCACAGACAACTAAGAAATGCCCAGAGTAGGAGAAATAGTCTTCCCCAGGGAAGAGTACACCAATTGGTTATCCAATACCAAACTGTCAGCCCTGAAAACATACATACAAGTAACATTATACAGACTGAGCCAGTTATATTTAGAAACATATATGCATGTAATAACAGTCAATGATAAAAGGAGGCTATGAATTTAAAACAGAGCAAGGAAGGGTACATGGGAGGGTTTGGAGGGAGGAAGGGAATGGAGAGATGCTATAATTATATTATTATCTCAAAAAGAAAAGAAAGATGTCAACCAGGAATTATCCTCAACCCTTCTCCATTGTTTAGCTCAGGCACTGCTGGTAAACTATAACATATTCATGTTCAAGAATGCTGTTTTAACAATACGACTCATATTCTGATTATTCACTCAATGGCACATTACTCCGAATGACTCCAATTTTTTGTTTTTCTTATATTGTTATGAACAGTACAGTCCTAGGTATCCTACTGATCTTTTCCTATTGTGTTGTTCTAATGCAATATTTACCTCATGACTGGCTGATAGTTTATATATCTTCTTACAATGAACTCTCTTTGTCACATTTGCTCTCTGTAAAACTGAACATTCTTTGCCTATCTCTGATCAACCAACTGCCTGGGTTTATCTCAACTATCACTTCCTGTGGAAATCCCTTACTCCAATTTTAGACTTTTAATTTTCTAACCCTCACATTCACATAAACTGTTATTCTGCATATACATATCTGCCTTGTTATAATTCTTTTGTTTGAAAATTCTTTTTTCCTTGGCCCCTATCTTTCTCCACAGATTCTAAATGTACATCTCTGTTTATCCAGCTGAAAAATCTCAGTCTGTGATGTGTCAAACATTGTGTAAGTCATTGTGTACCATCTCAAGAAATGTACAGTATGACAGAAGAGATAGCTAAATATTCAAAAAAATATTGGGAATTTTATTACATGCTATAATATAAAGCAAAGCTCAAAGAGAATATAGAGACTGTAACATGGAAAGAAACTAAATTATACTTAGACGAACAGTAGGCCAAGAGATACATTCGATAGAAGGTATATTTAGAATAACCAAGGCAAAGAACAGAGATAAGGAAAAACTCTATATGCATGTTTAAGGTATTATAAAATATTTACACAGGATAGCAAACGTATAAGATGACTGAAAAGTAGGTGAGTTAATTCCATAGAGGAACCCTGAAGTAATGCTGTGGAACAATCTTGGTACACTGTAAATATGTATTGCTCTCATTGTTAATGAAAAGCTGATTGGCTGATGGCTAGGCAGGATTTTCAGGGCAGAGAGAATGCTGGGAAGAAGGGCGGAATCTTGGGAGTCTCACCAGACACGGAAGAAGCAACATGGGAAGTTTACAGATAAGGTAAACAATCCACAGAACAGCACATAGATAAATAGAAATGGATTAATTTAGGTTGTAAGAGCTGGCTGGAGACAAGCCTAAGCTATTGAATGAGCATTTATAATTAATATTAAGTCTCCACGCTGGCAATTTGGGAACTGGCAGGTGGGAAGGAAAACTCTATCTACACAGGACTCCAGAAACAAAAATGCCTGCTATGATTTGCCTGTTTAACTCTGCAAATGGAATGGAACCGGAAGCAGGTATGGCTGGAACAAGCAGCTAAGCCACTTCCAAGAGTGTGAGAGTTGAAGCCCCACAACGTACAGGTAAGATTTGGTCTACTCATTTATGCTCATGAAGAACAAAATACCAACGTTTCAGAAGTCATTTATTGACAAATCTGAACACAGGTGACAGGAAAAGGCAACCTAAAAAGATGTGAGGTTGTTTATCTCTATTCGACCTTTGCCCACTAGTGCTGCCCTGATTCAGAATTTACATTACAATGGCTGACAGTTTATACATCTTCTTCACAGAAGAACACCTGCTCTCTCCTCCTGTAAAGCACTGAACACTCAGCCTATAATTCAACATTAACACCTATACATTTTACTCAAGAAATATTAACATTTTTCATCATAGGAAGCCATTCCAGGTCATAAGCATGACAGACAATAGAAAGTATGTATGTCCTCTATAAAACCAAGTACTCTTTAAAAATCTTGTCAGCTTTTGAAGATCTGGCGATTCCTTCTACATAAGACTATAGAGCTTAAAGGTTGAGCTTCTACAGAGCAGCCAGCTGCTCCCCAAACGTCTAATTATTACAATTTTTCAGAGTTTACAGAACATTCATTTAGAATTTCTCTGTCAAATGGAGGATAAATTTTCAATGTCATATGCTTTTTCATATTGGCCATTTTAATGAACTATGACAGAGTTTATTTTACATAATATAACTTAAAATAAAATATTTAAAAATAAACTTCAAGTTAATTAATTAATTAAAATAAATTGCCAACCAGCAAATCTTCTAATGCCAGGAAACCACTAAAATAAATTAAAAAGCAACATTCTTTTTTCCTCCTATTACCTTAGTGGATGGTTTCCTGGAATTGTCTATTTAAATAGACCATTAATTTCCATGCACAGCTGGAAATACTACATTGGCAAGCGGTGAAAATATCAAACACCCATAGATTAAAAAAAAAAATAGAACTACAAATTTTTTTTAAAAAAAAAAGGAAAAAAGAGAACTTGCTAGTACAATGGTCTCTGAGACTAGCTGTTTACCTGTTCATTTAATGCATGAATGCATGTATTTTATTAATTTTTATTTTCTTCAAACAATATATTCTGAACATATTTTTCTTCTCCTCAATTCTTCCCAGACCCCTACTCACCCATCTTTTAAAGTAGCAGTAATTGCACTATCTTTGGAGCCAGAGAAACACCTACAGAGTTAGATAACTAAAGAAAGAGTTCTGCGGAGAGGAAGAGGCTCATGGTCCCTGGCAGAGATGGAGGGGCCTCCAATCTGCACGAGCATTCACAGCTAGGGTTTAGCCACCCATCCCATGAAATCCAGTCACCTTTGCTTTTGGTTTGGGATGATGGAGCAATTCTAGGATATTTAATGGTAACAAAACAAAATGAATGTGTGCTATATCACTAAACTATGTACTTGAAAAGGGTGAAGATGGTAAAATTTGACAGCTTAAACTTTAATTCCCATAATATATAAAAACAAACTTAGAAATCAATAACAAAATCAAACAACCTCAAAGAAAAATGAGCAAACATCACAAACAGAAATTCAAAATAGGTGCAAGAAACCCAACAAAGAAATGGGGAAATGTTCAAAACCAGAATAAAAACTGTGTCCAGTCACATCAGAGGCTACACTCCTGAAATGCCACCAACATGACTGCCCAAATGTGAGTTGAACAAGGATGGCAACAATGGACACACCAAAATGGACAGGGGAAAGCCCAGGAGACCTTAACCTACACAAAGAACTATAGGCAACAGAAGAAATCTGAGAGTGGGGGACAGGGTCTTCCCAAAAGAAGAACACAACCAATTGGCTGCCCAGTGCCAAATGGTCAGCCTTGAAAACATATATGCAAGTAACATTATATGGACTGAATGGGTTATAGTCAGGAATATATATGTATTATGCATATATATATATATATATATACATATAATAGGAATTAATGAAAAAAGAAGCCATGCACTTGAACGAGAGCAGGAAGTGGCATATGCGAGGATTTGGTGGGTTATAAGGGAGGGAATATGTTATCATTACATTATAATCTCAAAACAAAAAAATTAAAGAATACAAGCAAAAATGATCACAAAATAATCCATTTAAATATCTTAGTGTCAAAGACCAAAAAAAAAGTGGCGATTAAAATTTTTAAAGTACCATCTCCAGCTTGGACTCTTGTGCATCTGAGTCCTTGGCTTTTGAACTAATGGCATCCCTCTCTTTGTGGACAGTCATGAAGAAACAGACTCATAGAGCCCCCTGGGAACCTTACTCTGCTGCTGCCACTGCCTGAGGCAATGAATCACATGGTCGGTACTCAACTCATATGCAAACTAAGAGCACAGTAATAAAATTTGCACAAACCCCTTAAAAAGAAAAAAAAAAAAAAGAGAGGCAGAAACAGATCACTGCCTTCAGAAATGTCAAAATGATAAGCACACAAAAGGCGGGGCCTTTGATGAGAATAACAAAGCCATGGGTGGCATCTGGAAGGGGAGCCCACGGGTCCAGCTGTCTTGATTCTCAGATTGGAGGAGCTGACAGTGTATAGACAGCCAAAGGGGCAAAGTTCAATATAAACCACTGTGTTATGAAAGCCAAGATGGAAAAGGGTACTGAAGGTAAACTTTGCAGGCAATCAGTGCAGGGCTTCCTAAGGAGTTTAAGCTTGAATTTACAATACTGGGACATGTCCAGATGAAGAACAACTGAGTTCTAAAGTGCATAAGGACTAAAAAACAAAGGTCCACATTTCTTTGTCTTTGAGAAACAAAACACCTCAGACTTCAATAAATCTTATGGTTTATACCTCAATGAGAAGACAGAAGTCAATTTAATTAGCAGAATAATCCATTCCCCAGAAAAGAATAGAGAGCTGAAGATAGCTGGAAAAACAGTTCAGTAAACACTTCCTGAGTTCAAATGATACAAGTCATACACGGTCCTGAAGACTACCTGTTCATAAAAGTTATCAGATTATTGTTCCAACTTCTACCTGATTACAAATGAAAAACAACTCTCTTCTTATATACAAGGAGCTATAAATGTTCATTTCTTTTCAATTTGTTGTTACAGTTTACCAACTGCCTAACCAACAGGGTGTTCAGGGACATGGTCAAGATGCATTTCACCAGAATCATCATCTTAATTCACTCTCTAGTCACAAAAGTACAAGAATGTGAGCAAGAGTGATGGCACCAGCCTGGAATCTCAGCACTTGGGAGGATGAGGCAGGAGGATCAGAAGCTCAAGGCCCATCCTTCATCTTAGAATAAGCATATACTTAACATGCTGCATTATAGTCTATTCTATTGCTTAATTGTAACATAATAAATTTATTTCATGTCCCACAAATAGTTTATGGCATGAAACTTACAAAACACTGGACAAGCTCATTAAAATAAACCATTTAACCTAGAAGCAGTCTAAAGCTAGTCACCCTCCCAAACACTGCTGCCCAGACGGCTTTTCACAGCCATTCTGAATGAAATGACTTCCTCCTCACACTACAGACTCTCCAGCTCTCTGTCAATGGGGTATAGAAATTCCTTTTCTAGGGTGCATGTTACTGCTGAATTTTATAATAAAGGTGAGTTCAAGTGTCTTGCAATAAGAAAATTAAGTATCTAGTGAAGGAATTTTATTTACCCACATCAAAGTGCATTTGCATCTTTCTCAGTTATCACTAAGAGCAAGGCAGAAGAGTATTAAACATTGGCAACATAGGACATAAGTTCAGATTTTAATTAAGTGAAAGACACTTCAAACATGTTGTAATTCTCCCTTTCAAAAACTTGCTCCCTAAAAAAAAAAAAAAAAAAAAAAAAAAAGGCTTTCAAGTAGCCAGTTGTGGTGCGCACTGGAAGAATATGATAAAGAGGCAGAGGTGGGAGGGTCACAAGAGAAAATCTGAGCTACAGATTTTCAGGGCTGGAAATACAGCTCAGGGAAACCGAGCACTCTTCCATAGGAACCAGGTTCAATTTCCAGCACACACATAGCAGCTAACAACCATCTGTAACAGGTAATTGTAACAAGTTCCAGGAGATCTGACACTCTCCTGGCATCTACAGGCACTGCACACACATGGTGCAAGACACACACACGGTACACAAGCAAAACACTCATACACATAAAATATAAACAAACGAAGAAATGAAGAAATAAAACCAGTATTGTCACTCTTAATAGTCTTTTGGGGGGTTGGGGTTTTTTTTGTTTTTTTTGTTTTTTTTTTTTGAGACAGGGTTTCTCTGTGTAACAGCCGTGGCTGTCTTGTAACTCTGTAACTCACTTTGTAGACCAGACTGGCCTCGAACTCACAGAGATCCACCTGCCTCTGCCTCCCGAGTGCTGGAATTGAAGGTGTGCGCCACCACACCTCTTTAATCTCCTACCCTCTGCTTCGGCACACCCACCTCATCTTCAAGGCTGTGTAGAAATACTGGCCAAAGTAACTGTTTTTTCAGCTAAGCAGTTCTTTCTGATCACAACTGTTTTCTTTGGTGAACCATCATATATTGGTGAAGGTCTTTGCTCACTTCTTCCTATCACAGCTTCAAAACCACCTACCACACTACCCCACAAATGCAATACAGTCTTTCCACACCGTGCTTATGACATCATGTAGGCCTAGCAGCAGTTCCTAAAACCTTAACTCTAAACTTCAAACTTTACTTGATAAAAAAGTTCCATGTGTACTTATGTTATTCAAATGTTTTAATCACCTCATTCCATAACGTGATAGGTAAACCTTCAAAGTTTTAAATGCTAAAAACACTTCAATTCACAAAGATCCAAGAGATACAAATGTCAGAACTTTAGGTCATTGCAATCCCATAATCAAAGTGTTCTGTGTAATTTATAACCTTAGCAAGACATATTTTTGTTTTTAATTTTTCAACTCGTAGTTCTAGAGGGAAGTAAGCACCGTCACATTCTCTTCCATCACCAGCTGACTGCCATGGCTTCTATCACTTAACGATATTCACAGAGAGTTCTATGGAGCTGTCTGAAGTAACTCTTTCAGGAATCTAACAACAGTGTAAGCACAGTTACATGACGCTATGTGGGTGATAACACTCATGAGAAAAATCAACATGTTTTTATTACATAATTCCTCCCAGTGTTTACCAGGTCTGCAATGAGGATTTGATAAGTACATTTAACTTGTCAAGTAGCTTTCCTTCAACCACACAGGTCATAAATGACAGGCCTACAATTTAGTTCCTTCTCTGTTTCATAATCAGACTCATAGTGAAAGTCATATTACACTATTTTCCCCATGAGCCTTCTGTGTGTGTGTGTGTGTGTGTGTGTGTGTGTGTCTGTGTGTGTGTCTGTGTGTGTGTCTGTGTGGTGGTGGGTATTTTGCTTTGTTTTGTTTTGTTTGTGTTTTGTCTGAGTTTCATTTGAGTTTACTTTGGGGCTATTTATAAAAATCATGATAAAGTTTTGTGTATGGGACGAGAGAGCTATAAATAGAGGCTAGAGATGAAAATGAACAGAAGACTGACTGGTCTTAGCACATCCTAAATTCAGTGGTTACTTAGTGAGCCCTACACAGCACAGTACACTAGATACTGGGAACCAGGATGAAATGGCAGTCTTCACCTGAGGTACTGGTACTAAGTTTAGAAAAGAAACTTAACACATAAAGGAACCTCCAGCTAGCTTGATAAGTATAATTCAAAAAACATTTTCTCTCAGTTTCACTGGAAAATACACAGCCATGTGAAAGAGAAGAAGGCTTTTAACAATGGCTGAAATCTAAAAGATATCCTCCAAGTTTTACAATGGGAAGAGACTGCAAGCTGTCCAAGATCAGATAACAAGTGACAAAGACTGGACTGAGGTAGACTCACATCTATGTAGCTTTGAAGGACAGGATATCTATGACCAAGGCCTCTCTCACTGTTCTTGGACTTTCCAAGACCAGGTACAACACACAACTTTCCTTCATGAAAGATGGCCAATGTCTGTGTGCTGGGAAAATGAAGTCAGCTGTCTTGGTTTCTGTGGTTGTTTGAAAGAAAATGGCCCCAAAGAAGTGGCGCTATTAGGAAGTGTGGACTTGTTGGAGAAGTGTGTCACTGTGGGGCAGGCTTTGAGGTCTCTTTTGCTCAAGCTTCCCTCAGTGTGACACGCAGACTACTTCCTGTTGCCTACAAACCAAGATGTAGGACACTCGGCCACTTCTCCAGCACCATGTCTGCCTGTACACCACCATGTCACACCATGTTATTAATGGACAAAACCTCTGAAAAGGTAATCTACCCCAATTAAATGTTTTTCCTTCATAAGAGTTGCTATGGTCATGGTGTTTCTTCACAGCAATAGAAATTCTAACTAAGTTTCCTTTCTAGTTCCTGTGACAAAATACTTTAATGAAAACAGCTTAGGAGAGAGGGGGCTTGTTTTAGCTCATAATTCCAGGCCAAGCTGGCTTGAACTGGAAACAGCTAGTCATATCACATCCACACAGGAGCAGAGAGAAATCAGTCAATGGAGGCGTGTCCAGAGACCAGGCCATGAGAGCCAAGGCCTCAGCCAAAGCTAAGAACATGCATCTACTCTTGTACAACACATGCAAAGTATTTAATCAATTGACAGGAGGGTAGATGCGTGGATAGATGAAGGAAAGAATTAACATTCGCATTAGTTGCTCACATTCAAAATACATGGTTAAAAACTTTATTTTAGCCAGGTGTTGGTGGCACACACCTTTAATTCCAGCTCTCAGGAAGGAGGGAGGCAGATCTCTGAGTTCAAAGCCAGCCTGGTCTACAGAATGAGTTCCAGGACAGCCAGAGCTACACAGAGAAATTGTCTCAAAAAAAATTATTTTAGGGATTTAAAATTACTTCCACACTTTCATATTAAACAACTACATATACATGCTTCCAACCATAATTTGTGTAAAAGACAAAGGATTAAATAATCTGATTTTAAACAAAACAATTATGTACTAATATTTCAACTGTAATAATTAACACTTTCATTTCATAAAAATACTATTTTTAAAAGGGATTTGAGGGGAACAGAAATTCCTACAGAGAAAAACATATGGACACATGTAGTAGGATTATAGCATTGATTTAAAAGCAGCAATTTTACTTGTTAATAGTAAAAATTAGGAAGGATAAAAGAAAATGAAGAGATTGATGATCTTCATTTTTAGGCACAGCTTTTTTAAAGGTAAAAAAATTATACGGAAATGTTCCCACTCCATCTTGATTTTCTAGTCCTAATTTTTCTGTTTTATGTCATTAATGCCTTTTATCTCACAGTACTGGGGGCCTTTCATAAGCCAGCTTATATAATTTAGGACAAAGGAAAGCCGTATACACATATTCATATACATATCACTTAAATATATCTGCATATGTAATTATATATAATCACATGTCTTATCTATTTATCTACATATATCATTTCAAAATCAGGCAATTCACATGTTGCCCAAATATTTATTCATACCTTAATACCACTATATGTGTCATATTATATCCACATAAAAATCTCTTACTCTGGCAAATGAGAAACAACCACTTTTCTGAAGCACTCACTTCATGTGTCTTTAAGTTTGGGCACTTGTTTGATAGTAATATATGAGAAATGGTGGCTGGAAAAAATGACTACAACTAAATACCACATCAGGTTGCTCTGGCATCTTCCACACGTGGTAAATAGAGAAGCCGTGGTGTACTTGTGTTCAGAGCATTCTGGAAGATCACTGGGAGCATCATGTTCCACAAGTCCCTGTAAACCACCGGTGATTCAGGCTAAGTATCTTCAGGTGGGACATAGGAACTTGGGTAGTGAGAAGCCTGAGAAGCACTGATTGTATGTGGGAAGCAGCATATTGCTGAGAAAGCTGGAAATGTGATTTGTCCAATTCCCTGGACACCATAAGATATCATCAGTACTGGTAATTATGGTAGATCCTAAGAAGCTACAAACAATTTGGGAGAAAGAATGATACTGAACATACAACACTACACATAACACTGAATGGAGGAGCCAAGACTACTTGAGAGCCACTGTGGAAAGGAGTAGAATTTGGTGCCATTGTTTTGGCACAGTGGCTAAGAAAATATCTGCAATGTTCAAAGAAAGAAGAAAGTAAAAGTTGCTTGATTTTTCTACTGTGAATGTAAATGGGATAAAGTCACCTTTCTAGGAAACAGAAGTCTGAATTATTAATAATACCTTGTAAAAACAAAAACAATTACACTTAATATGTTACAGTGTATTATTTTATTCATTTCTTAATCAGATACTTGAGGTAAGGAAATTAGTTACTACATTATCATTTCCAATTTAAATAAAATCTAGATTCAGTAAAGTTGAATGAGCTTTAGGGCAT
The DNA here is from genome assembly GCA_902168425.1 of Peromyscus attwateri. Classification (NCBI taxonomy): domain Eukaryota; kingdom Metazoa; phylum Chordata; class Mammalia; order Rodentia; family Cricetidae; genus Peromyscus; species Peromyscus attwateri. The sequence continues at coordinate 16,121 of CABHPP010059405.1, forward strand.
GGATGGCAAGGCCTAGAACTTAAGGTCTTTGAAGCAAGTTTGCTGAGCTGTCCAGAGGCACCACTCCTCAACCTAATTCATCCATCTCTTTCCCCTCTTTTGCTTCCACTCCAAGTTCTTTTTTTAAAAAGTGATGTGAATAATAGGGCTTGTGGTTTGGGAAAATCCCAAGAATAATGCTGCTTCTTCAAAACCTGATTATAATCAGAGTAACCCTCTTGTCACCAGTCAGGTGCCAGTGGCCAGCACTCCAGTCCTCCTGTTCTCTGCTAGCATCTACAGAAATAGTTGGTTCAGAAGGAACAAGGCATTTTGCAAAAAGTGAACGCATCTCATTTGTACCAGTTATGTGATTCCTTATGGAGAAAACACACACCCAGAGTCACTGAATTTTTTATTTACACAAGTGTCACACTTGTTCTACTGACTTTGAATTATTCATTTGTAAATTAATGTACAGTTCTAATTGAGAAATTAGAGTCACACTGGAGGGGAACTAGGCCATGGTTGAAAGTCAATAACATAAGCAAATGAGCAAGTTCAGAGGCACAGAAAGGCTTTAAAAAACTAGTAACAACTAATATCCGAGGTTAATTTGTCCCCTTCCAAAACAGAGCTTAAGAGTGTGGTTTTCATAACCCATCAGAGAAGTCCATCTCCATCAGAAAGGGGTATGTTATTTCCCAGATACAAGGATTCTTTGTTTTTCATTTGTTTGTTTGTTTTTTACTCTAGCTGCTCTTTTGTGCTTTCTTGGTACTGTCTTTAACAGTGGTCTGCAGAACTGGTGACAATGATCATCACCATGGGATCAACAACAGTCAAGTGGCATCAGGAACACAGAGATGGAAGACCTGCTTCAGAGTCTGTGCCCCCCCCATGACCGCCCACCTCCCGCCACTCCTGTTCCACAACTGGCTTTCCTGCACAGTTCAAGCTGAGAAACCACCAACTTCTCCAATGTCATTCAAATAAATGATAGGCTTTTTCCCCATGGCTGATTGATGCCCATATTTTCACCATAAAATGACTCACTCTGAAAGCCTTTCATTACTAAGTAGTTTGACTTCCTTTGGTTTTCATCAGACACTTTTCTAAGATCCCCACTCATTGATCTTCCCAATAAAGTTAGGTGGGATGGAGTATGTAGGAAGACCATATCATGGACAGTGACTCACTGCAGTACTAGACAAACAGCATAGACAAGAGGCAAAGTGGAGCTCGCGCCACAGTCACTTTTAAAAATGTATGGTGCTAATTTCATAATAGTTAAAACTATGAAATTCAAAGAGAAAAGCTGTGATTCTAAAAAAACTACCACAAGAAATACAGTATTACATGATTTAATATATTGCACATCATGGAGCTATTATAAAGCCCTCCTTATTCAATATTCTAAAATGTTTTAGGGAAGATTATAGAGTCTAATTGTGGAACAATCTGGGACAAGAGAACAATACAAATCCCCAAAACTTACCTGGTTACAACAAGATGTCACAACAACAAAGAATATAACTTCTATATCTGCAAGGTGATAATTTTAATTTGCCCATTAATTTTCTTTTCCTGAGCTGAGGACCAAACCCAGGACCTTGCACTTTCTAGGCAAACACTCTACCACTGAACTAAATCCCCAACCCCTGCCTGGTTAATGTAATACGTCTTCTAAGGCCTACTTCTCATTAGAATGGTAGACTAAAATGAGCTTTCAGACATGCTCAGGTTAGAGTGGGAAAACTCCACTCAACAGTCAAGATGCCTCACAATTTACATTATTTGTCTTTTAGTATCTTAGCTCACCAACTGTTTAAAAATGACAAAAATAGTGACGAGCTTTGCAAACCTCCTATGCTCACATTACCTCCCCACAACCAGCCCTTCTTATGCTGTGGAAAAGATGGAGCAAGCCAGAAAAAATGGAAGCCAAGAAAGACCCAAGGATTTGAGATGGAAATGGGCTCAGAAAAGCAAGCAACAGAAGCTGGGAAAATGTTTACATTTGTCTCTTTCAAGATGTTGTAATTACTAAATATGTACAGTCTGAAGCACAGGTAGGAAAATTCAGAATTGAGAGACTGGTTCATTGAGTATTTAAATATTTAAGAATCTTTTTTCAGGGTGCCATGCATTCTGTGACTGGCAGCCATGGGCTTGGGAAGACTTAAACAAAGACTCTGTCAATGTCCTTCACCCCTGCTGATTTTATCCTGAATTTGTCAGTTCCCTTCCTTATACTCCACTGTTGTCTGTCTTCCATCCAGTCACATTCCCTGGCTATTCCTCATAAACATCTTAAATAAACCTTCTCATTCCCCTTACTGAAGCCTGTTCCTAATGCTTGCAAGATGGAAAGCTAGCAAACAAATGAATTCAGTATTCATATTCATAGTTCCAATGTTTATAAATCTATCAGATGATCAGTTGTCAAACAAAATATATTCCACCCCCTACATAAGAACAAATATACCTTCATTAATTACAAAGCAGGCCAGATTCTAATTTAGAATTCTCAAATTCTTATGGCTCCATACCAACAAGCTGTGTCAAGAGAAAACCAGTATCCAGATTTGGGACCTTGATTCCCACTTCCAGCCTCAACTCACCAGCATCTCCAATGCCAGACCTCTGTAGATTTTCTCCCCATTATCCTCTCCTAATAGTTACCTGTTCAAACCTTACATATCCATCAAGAGCACTTTAAAGGTTTCCTTCTCCAAATTCCCTTTGAGCTAGGTATGATCTCATTCCCCTATGAGGATCTAAACTGTGTCACTTCTGTGTGTCCGTGGGAATTCCAGCATTCTGTCTTGCACACTCATCAGGACCTGTGTGCTTGCTCTCCGCATCAGTTAGAGTACAAGTGCTCTATGTTCAATGCTACAACTACAAAAGAATCTTCCCCTGGACTTTGACAAAAGGTCCATGCTGTGCTCATGTGAACGGGAACTGGCTGATGTTGATGTTGAAGCTGACCATTGACAGGTTGATAGGAACTGTTAAGACTAAACATGCCTGGGAAGGTCTATGTTCTGTGTTTGCACTTCAAGTATGCCTTTAACTGAACTGAAGTGGAACTGGGACATGTTTCCACACCACACTCCTTCACAAATACTTTGCAGTTTACATGCTGAGCACATCCCACAAGGACTGGAACAATGCACAAGCCCTGAGCCCCAGAGTGGTTTGTGCTCTAGAACCCCAGAAGAGGAAACATACAGCGAACAGTTCAGCTCAGAATGCCTTCGTCTACCTTTCTCTCAGCATTTATTCTGCATGGCAATAGGGCTGAGAGCATAAGGGCTTTACTAACGGCAGTGCAGGGAGCAAACCTCACCTAAAGCCTGGCACCATGTCTGCACATACCAGAAAGGCATGAAATAAAACTACAGAACAGCAATGTCTACACAGAACTGAAAGGTAGCATAACTTTGAAAATTATTTCTGGTCTGGAGTTGATGAATAATGACCTTCATTCCTACCCAGAGATATCTTCATCTTATTTCTAGAACCTATTAGTACTGCCCCGAATGAACAAGAAGACAGGAAAAAGGAGACTTCACATAGGTGATTTAAGACCTTGAAATGGAAATGTTTCCTTGTAAGGTAGAGGGAGAGCTGACATACAGAGGAGAAGGCTGGAGTATGACAGCCAGAAACCAAGGAAGATAGCAGTCAGCAGAAGGCAGAAGGGGCAAGGGATGGGTGCTTGCCCAGCCCTTCAGGACTACAGTCCTGCTAACACCTTCATTCCATCCTAGTGAAATTCATTTTGATGGTAAAATAATACATTTCGCTAATTTTAATCTCAATTAAGTGTTAATTTGGTACAGCAGCCCCCAGGAGATGAATAAAAGTTGGAACTGGTCTTCAAAGAGCTAACATAACTCAAACAGTACCCTAGAGTCAGTTGGGACAAAGCTGCTTCCCTGAGGGGCTGGCCAGCTCCTGTGGTGTTCCTGTTCCTCTGCAATGCTGCTGAAACACGTTTAGGATCCACAGAGCTCTGCAGTTCTTAGATATAAACAGAAATAAAAACCACCTCATCTAGACCACAAGATGGAAACTGTGCTAGTGACGTATCTGATTTATCACACATAAACACACACACAGAAACGGCCGGACAAAGCTTCTAATAAATGGTCCAGAAAGATACTAAGGATGAATATTTTCATTAATCCCTGGGTGATCAACATACAACAGCAAGTGTCCGAAGAGTAGATGCTGTGGATACGGGCTGCTCACCAGGAGTGCAGAAAGCATAAAAGCTCAATGAAAAGATGAATCAAGGCAACTGTGCCCCTCACAACTGAGCACGGGACAGCAGGCATATAACAAAAGGAGGGATGGAATCCTTCTACCTGCTCAAAGGTGGGGAAATCTTGAGGCAATAACGAAGTGGAACACTGTGATGGGACAGGAAGGGACTCCAGGCACTCATCTCCTCAGCAGAGACAGACCTATAAACACGGAATTTCCCCTCACATTCATAAAAGGGAGTTCCAGAACAAAGTTCGGGGGCGAGAAAGCACAGCTTGACGTGCAGCCATCCTAAGCAAACATGACACTTCACTATCCGTACAATTATACCTTTTATGTCCCACAGGAGAAAATCCATGACTCATTTCCCAAGTGAGGAAACTGGACAAAGGGAGATTTAGTGAGTAGCAGATAGGGGACCGGTGTTTCCAGAGCTTGGACTTATATGAATAATCTTAAATACACATTTGCATAGTCTTTAATTAATAGATAAATAGGTAAGAGAGAGAATGAACCCAAAGCAAAGAAAGGGGGTTTCTTTAGGCCCAATGAACATGAACACTTTTCTACTTAGGGGCAGAGAGTGGAAGACTGCAAGAATATAAGGGCAGCTGAAGCAGAAAATGTCAAATCTTTTTCACACTTCTTAGTGCTGAAGAACACACAATCACAACAGGATGTAGGCATTTCCTTAATGATCTTGAAGTTATAACAAGTAAAATAAACAATCTAGCCTTAACATGTCACTACTCCCTTAAGACGTCAGTCTTCCTTTGTAGTTGAAGAATTAGTCACTCATTTAGATTGGGGCAAGTCCCTGTGGACTCAGGGAGTTTGTGATCAACTAATGGGTTGTGGCATTACTGTGAGCAGATATTGCTCCACAGGGGGCTGGGCCATTGCATCATTCAGGGCTGGTGTGTGACAAACAAAGTCTACCCAAGAGGATCCCCACAGTTCTGAGAGACACACTCCTGTTCCTGATCTGTAGCTGAAGGTTTTCCTGTGCTCACCCGGCACCAAGGTCCCACAGCCACTTATAAAATTTCTGTGTCCTACCTGATCCTGTAACCACTCAGACCCAAGTAAACACACAGAGGCTTATATTAATTAACACTGTTTGGCCATTAGCTCAGGCCTACCACTGACTAGCTCTTACACTTAAATTCAGCCCATTTCTGTTAATCTATATGTTGCCACATGTTCTGTGGCTTTATCTGTGTGCCATTACATGCTGCTCCTGACTCAGCCTTCCTGTTTCCAGAATTCTCCTTGTCTGTTTACCCCACCTACACTTCCTGACTGGCCACTGGCCAATCAGCTTTTCATTTATCAACCAATCAGAGCAACACACATTCACAGCATACAAAACATCCTACAGCACCTCATATGATAGGATAAAAGGGTAGATTATTGAATCTTTTTTTTATCCTAGCATATCTATATCCTATATTTCTATATCACTGATCCTCATTTTTAGACGCTTACCACCATCTTCAGGAAAATGGACTTGCAGGGCAGACAGGAAAGGAACCAAATTTGATTAAATATATCCCATAGTAAGAGGTCACTTTCTCCATCAATTGACATACTACAACACTGTCTAACAAAAAGTAAAAAGCACACTTTTAATGGAGATGCACAGAAAGTGTAAGATTCTGTTAGTGTCTGTGAAGACTGCAATTATTTGTGAACTTATAAATTCATCATTTTAAACAATAAAATCTAAAATTTCATATAAGTTGAAAATTTGTCAGTTTTAAACTTTTTGCTGTTTACTACTTGTCCTTAAAAGATAGCTCAGTTAATAAATGTCTTGTAAGCATGAGCACCTGAGTTTGATCCCTAGAACACATGGTGAAAATATAAGGCCAGGCATGATAGCATGTGCTTGCAATCTCAGTGCTGGGGTGGCAGAAGCAAAGAGATGCCTAGTGCTCACTGGCCAAATAGCCAGCCTAGGCCAAGTCAAATTCCTGATCAGTGAGAGACTTAAGTGTCTCAAAAAGGAATAAAATTGGACAGCACCTGAGTAACGGCACCTGAGGTTGTCCTCTAGCATCTATAAACATACGTGTTCACACATACACACACACACACACACACACACACACACACACACACACACACACA
>CABHPP010059405.1:22520-46520 GCA_902168425.1 Peromyscus attwateri
ACACACACACACACACACACACACACACACACACACACACACACACATTACAAGCATAGTTACTAATAATCAAAATTGTATTAATTTTTAAAGTTTGAATTATTAGGTCAAATTCAAAACTAACATAAAATAATACCCTATGGACAAGGGAAATTCCACAAGGTTCTACCCCTAAATAAAGAGTTACAGATGGTCAATGGTTGCTGAGAGAGAGACAGAGAATCAGCTTCCTCCTAGGATGAGGTCTCGCATAAGTTTTCAAATCCCAAATGGTCAGCCCTAGACACATGTACCCATAAGCAAAGCTAAATGAACTCATAAGTTGAATATGCATGTGTCTACAAACACACACACACACACACACACACACACACACACACACACACACCACACCAATAATAATCAAAAAGAAAAGGTTATGAATCTAGGAGGGTGGGGACATGGGAGGAGCAGGAGGGCCAGGAGTGATGTTGAACAACAGGAGATGGTTCTAACCCAGGGGCCCCTGAGTTTTAACTACTTCCACTTTCATACAAAAAGTGGCAGATTCTTGTTCAAATCCAACCCTTTTGTTGGACTTTTGTCTCATAAATGGACTTTCCCAAGTGGGAATTTTAAACTTCCTGCCATTCCAACATCCAATCAGATTCCTGCTTTCACTGAGATGGCCCAATCAGCAATATAGACCCTGCCAAATCAGAGAGGGAGAAGGTAGGTATGTGTGGAGTGTTATTTTTGCTTGGAATAAGCCTTGGCTGTGTTCTGTGATTGTGAATTTTCTTTAACTTCTTATTCATTGAAAAAATAAACAGCCCCATTAAAAGGCCCCTAGATTGCACATTCATATATGAAGTTCTCAAAAAATTAAATTAAAAAGAAAGCAATTCCAGCAGGTCCTAGATGGGTAGATGTTAGGATGGGTCAACCCAAGTCCTGGGTGTAGGCCTGGGTGGTAGCTGAGTTGATCAGTCTGGGCCACTGGGGCCACCTGGCTCCGGTGAGAGGGTGGAGCCAGCTCCCCTACACCAGTGCCATCAGGGTCAGTTCTACTCGCTTGTAGTGAGGAGTGGGGCCATCTCTCCCAAGTGCAGGTACCAGCACTCCCAAGAGGGTCAGGGCCAGGGCCAGTTCTCTTGCTGCAGTGTGAACATATTGGACAAACATCTGGAATCTCAATGACAAACCAAAGAAGTAACTACAATGACTTTGAATATTCTTCTTATCAGATAAGGATTTTAGAAAGAAACCCAGAGCAGTTTCCAATGAAATTACAACACTAATAGGAAGAAGTGTTCTTCAAAGCTAATTAGATGTTAATTATGCAAGGAAAGTTGAGAAGCAGCCATCTACCTTAAGAGGAAAAAACCCACAAAGTGACCCTGAAAACAACTTGAAACAATTTCATAGTTTCTCCATTTCCTGGAACCTTATGTAAGACTCTAAAGGAAAATACACCAAGCTTTTATCCATGAGGCACTTGTCTGAATATTAAAGTAACTCCAAAGTAATATGAATCAATGCTTAAGTGTTAGTGTACATTATAAGATTTAATGATTATAATTTTCATGGACAACATGACAACAATCAAATCCATAACATTTCCTCACCAAGTGGGAACTCAAAACTTTGTCAATATGCACAGAAAATACAGAAAGAACCAAGGGAATGAGAAAAACAGGGCATAAGATTTCATTGCAAATGAAGGCTGGGGCCAGGCATGTGCCTGGAAACCCTGCACTCAGGAGACAGAGGCAAATTATCTATTGCAAATTCAAGGCCAGTCCATTCTACAGAGCAAGATCCAGAAAAGCCAGGGCTACTCCCCAACTCCCAGAAAATAACCAAAGCAAATGGAAGATTAAACAGGCACGTGTATTTTGCTCCTAATAGAAAATGTTGGGCTTCCTCAGAGTTTACTAGCTTACAAACCATTTATTAATAGAGATCTTAGCTTCCTAGTAATAAATGAAGACACAGTTAATCATGAATGGAAAAGACTGCTATTCACTGATTCACACACACACAAACCAAAAAAACAATATAAAAATTGAGTATACACAGGAAGCTGTAGAAAGAAAAGCATTGGAGGTTATTAGTAAAAGTTTGGGCTACCTTATATCCCCTTTGTATTCCCTTAAAATTACTACACTTTTTTAAGAGTGGGATGGAAAGGAAGAAGACAGGAGGGGTGTCTTGGGTGCCTTAAAGGCAACCCCAAGCAATACAGAAGGGGGAAAACGTATAATTGTCCATATAATGCTGCTAACAAAAGGCTGCCCATGTATATTTTGCATCAGTACCAAAGTTTAACTCATGAAGCTTTAGATAATACCTAGTTAAGCACTGCTTTATAATTGTGTTCTTGGAAAAATCAATGTAAAACATTGACCACTGTATATTTGACCTGGATTTTTAAGCTAGCAATCTAAGCTATGAAGGTGTACAAAAACAGGACTCCAATATGAAATAAAGAACAGACAGTAAAATCATGCATAATAAGTTCAAATTTCTTCCTCAACATATATGCAATTACAATTTCAGGTAGGCTGATAGGATATTCATATATGAATTAAGGCCATATGAAATGTAAATCAGAGACCCAATGTCTACTTACTGAGGAGTTCCCACTAATAACTTAAATTTTCTTTTGGCTACATTAGGCACTGTCTAGTTAACATGATTCATAAGAAAATCTTATTTGGGCAATGATTTAAAAGTGTAATAATTGATTCATCATTACTTTAACATGTCTGTGCCCCTTTAAAAGGACCTTACTTACCTCTTCAATTGTTGGCTTAATTAAGAACATATCATCACACCACAGTACATATTTGTGATACCTTATTCCCACTCATAAGCATCACACATTTTCGAGACACATAGAGGAGAGATGAGCTGGCTCTTTACCACACCCATTCCCTTCTTAGAAAGGTACAGCTATACTATTCATTTCTCAGACTCCTTTGTAGTTAGGTATGCCAGGGGAATAAATTATACTCAATGGTATGTGAACCGAAGCACAGAGTCTGTTAAGGCAAGTCATTCACCTCTTCCATTTCCCTTACATCATCTACACAGAAAAGTGCACAGCATCTTGAAACCATCCGTTAAGAAGAACAAGGAACCAGAGCTGCACACGGCCTTGGACAACAACTAGAAAGGACAGCCACCACTCAATAAGGCATTTCTAGACTTCATATGACAAAGAAATAACCTTGCCCTCTCTTTGAGCTGCAGTGTAAGGTCTGTTTGTAGTGTTATAACCGTCAAGACAATGAGCAATGTCTAAACTGTGAACTACTCACACATGTGAACTGTGACTGGTAAAACTGAGAATAAATGTCCAAATACATTTACATGGAATAGTGTAGAGAAAGTCGTGTCTCCTTGAACAGTCTAGAGAAAGGCATGGGTCTCACTGGACACGCTACAGAAGACATGTGTCTCCCTACTAAAGGACAATCTCTTGGGAATTGGAAAATGAACAAAATGTATGCTTCAAACTTAAATTTCAGTTTAAGAAATTTTGACTTAGAAAAATAACAAATCACTTATCAGTTAAGTTGAAGAAATATAATCCAAAATAATTAATAAATTTATAGCAGTTCTTCCCATGAATACTGTAAGCTGGGATGAAATCTTGTCACAGCACACGTCAACAGACTAATCTATTTTACTGTCTTGAAATATTTTTGAATACTATTTGGCTAAGAGCCTGAAGATGTTTTAGTTACTTGGTGCTTCATGTAATGGGATCTGACCTGCATCTCACTACAAAGCCAAGTTTTGTGTGCATCTAGGGAAGTGTAACCTACTTGATTTGTGCTGTGATTCTATTTCATTAGCTTCCATTTTTATGGTAATATATTGGGAAAAAAACAGGAGAAAAAATACTCACTTGGACATTATGATATTTGTTTGCAGCTTTGTCCTGGTTTTAGCTTCCTACTTAATGACTAAACCGCACCACAGTGGGTGATGCGCTGGAGTGAAAGTGGTGAATCATTAAAGAGTTCGTAAATTTTAAAAACAGGGGCAGGCCTTCTGGGTCCCATATGCTTCTAGAAAACTCACTCTTGTGCTGTATTAATTGAACCGCGAAGCCTTTATTAGTTTCTTTTAAAAATGCTTGCAGCAAAGCTTTTATTAATGCTTGCCCTCGAATTGTTTATGCTACTTAGCATTTCCATAACAATTTATATTTCAAAGAACTTTTTGATCATTAGTTAAATCTATTCTACATTTCTATAAGGGAATACAGCTGTTTAGCAAAATAGAGACACGAAGGGAATTTCCTGAACTAATTTTTGCCCAAGATTTGCCAATGAATAAATGAATAGAATATGAGAAGATGAACAGAAGACAGGCTTTTGTGAAGCTTTTACTTGAATAAATAAGCTTGTTCTCTCACTTGTTGCAGGTAGAATGGTTGTTGTGCGTATTTCCATAATGATGAGGAAGGGAGAATGAAATATTGTCATATAACAAACTCTGTGGACTGATTGGTAAGGAGAGCTATGGCCATAGTACTTTAAAAAGCTACTGAGAAGCCCCAAAGTCACAGCTTTTCACAGTTCTAGAGATGTCATTACACATCGGCTCTGTGCTTAGAAACTTCCATGGATGCATTTTCTAGAAAATTACAACATTAAAATGATGTTTGTCAAAATTAAAGATCATGCCGAGATCATTTTAGGGTTGATGTACCCAATTATTTTATTCTTTAAACAATTCTAGCTCAAAGACATTTTCTGAATTCTTGGGGATGTACTAAAAATCTGCTATGTGATAATACAGGTTTGAACTGCTCTTGAAGGAAAAAAATAAATAAATGGATTCTGTAAGTGTCTTTTTATCCCATCTCTCACCTCATAAAACTGGGATGGCCTAGAGAGCAAAGACCTGTAAGGCTGAGATTTCCTCACAGAACATACCTCCTCTAGGTCTTCATGCACTAGCTATTTCATCTAATTACCATCAAAGAGATAAACTACTGAATTGTAACACTAGTAACAAAAGAAACTTACACTAGGTACAATTTAAAGATGTACTTTTTTGCAATGCTGTCAGATGAGAAATCCTAGTGTTTTTAGACAAATTAAGAGTGAGTAACTTGCACTTGGCAATGTCCTGCATCTAACCCCTATTCCTCTAGGGTTATACTGTAAAGCTCTTTGGAAGACATGAGCCTGGGAATCTGCATTTTGAACACAGGCCTACATGATTTCTTCTGTCTGTTGTTTAGCGAATACAAAGTTAGCTGAACCTTGAATTTCTTCCCTTTGAAATTTGGCCATCCTTATAAAAGACACGGAATCTAGACTGCTGTCCAGAAGAAATAGGTTTATAGTCTTACACTAAAATACTTACGGCACTGAGTGGGCCAAGACTTTTACTGCTTCTGTCTCTCCCTCCAAGGATTTTACCCTTAGACTGAATGCATGTGTTAGTGAGCTGTGTCCCTGATGGGTGACATACTATGTGGCAAAAGGTAGGCACTCAGGAAGTGGTGAGTGGATGGACAGATATTGCAGCTGCAGCCATCAGCTGAACTCTGTGGAGACAGACTTCCCTCCATACTCCCCAGCGCCCAAAAGAATCCCCAAAATTCTAACTTTGAACATTATTGGGGTAGCAAGATTAAAATAAAAACCAACAAATGCAATATACAAAAATCAGTACTTATTGTTTGACTGAATACATGATCAAGACAGCAATCATTTTCCTTGATATCAACTGTATTTGAGTATGGATAGAAAAGTGTTTTGAGACTGGTGTCTATGCGTGGGGAAAATAAGATTTCACACTACTATAGGACCAGTTTTCAAAACAAACATAAATTATCTCAAGACTATTAAAGAATTTTTGGAAGCACTGGAGTAAGTGTGTCTTTTCTGTCTTTGAACAGCCCTGGGAGCTGTTTATGGAAGAGAACAAAATAAATGGATGATGATTGCATAAGTCCAATTCAATTCTGTTTTGAGTTTGAAAGAAAAATGTAAGAAAAACATTTTCTGATTGAAATGATCTCATTTTTATCTCACCAATGATATATGACTGGCTCTACAGTTAATCAGTACCTTTATAATGTCAAGCAGAACTACATATATGTTAAAAAAGAATATACAAGAAAATATTAGTGGCCCTAAGATCAAATGAGCTCTCTTCATGGCTTCTTGTTTATCGATTTCTTTTTCACTTCTCTAATTGAACAATTGCCATAACTGGCAAGAATTTTTGCATTAAAATAGCGGCCTCAAAGGATATTTTCATATTATAAAATCAATATCATAAGATCAATATTCTGTGGAGCAGGTATGTTTATGCTAATTGCCAGATATTACCATGAGAAAAAGTATATTTCACCATGGAGGCTCTAAGTTAAATATCTTTTGTAAACTATACAATTTTGAAATATTAAATTTAAATTAAAATAAATACCCATATATTCAAATGCAACATAGATAATAAAGATATTATTTTAAGTTCATCTCAATAGAAATGGTAATAATGCTATCCTGTAACTGTAGTGAACAACACAGTTCACAGAACATACTTCATCACCTCTGTGGGGATGAAGAGAGAGGAGAAAGAGCAAAAACTGAGACCTGCAATTCCAAGGCTTGGCGTGAATGCAGCATCCTTGCCAAAGGGAACTTGTAAAAACCAATTCTTGTTCCCCCGCAAAATGTATTAATTTTTTTAAATGTGTATAAGGCTTGTTTAAACAGACTCTCCAAGAGATGTCACTGCATGCTGAAGTTTGAGAGTCATCAGGCTATCCAAGGATCCAGGCCTAGTTAATCCCTTACCTGCCCAACTAGACAACACAATCCCTATTATAAACACAGTTGTGACCAAAACTCTGGAGTATTTTCACTGCCCCCTTCACAATCAAGTTAGAGTTCCCTATAATTCCCAGTCAAGAGCCTACGGGAGTGGAGAGAATAGCTGATGAGACGGGGACTCTAGAGCGAGCGGCTCATCTAGGTGCAGCACTCCACAGGCTGGAAGCATTGGCCAGAGGCTCACTTTTATCAACTCTGAATATCATATTACTTTGACCGAGAGAATGGGGTAAGTCAAATGTATCACCATGTCATAGAATACACGGAGGTAATACTCCTATAATGACTAAAGCAGAAATGCTTTTACAGTCTATCTGTGACTAACATGTGGTAGTTGACCCTACTCCATCCTCTCAAAACTTGGATCATATTTGCTCTAAAAGCAACTCCCTGTTCCTGGTGGAATGGGTGTGGCCCGCCCTGATCACAGTACTTGAGCCACACATACCACTTCTCATAAGAAGTGAGATTAGTATTAAATATGTATATAGGAAACAGGACAAGCAGTAACAAAGGGTGGGGAGTAAAATATCCTTCCTGTGTGTCAAAGAGATGGAGGTGGAGTCAACACAGCCACTGACTCCCACGTCCCACAACATAACTTAAAAGCAAATAGAAAAACCGTGGGTATGAATTAAATTCTTGCATCATATTTAATATTTATAACTACAGAGATTTTAATCTGAACATTCTTTTAGAAGCAGATGAATCAATGGCCGGTGCTCAGACGACAATGCAAATGAAATTGCTCAGAACGTAGACTGGGTTAAGAGAGAATTCACTCTAGAATGTAAGACTCAAAATGTATTATGTTATTATTTAATCTTAGTAAAGAAAAAAATGTTCCTTGATGATTTCAGTTGCCTGATTTGAAGCAACACAAAGCAATCTCAGTTCACAAAGCGTCGGGACTGACCTGGCTGCACCGGAGAGCTCATTGTGGGTATCAGAAGGGCTGATGGCTGAAGTTGCAGAGTCACAGGCTGTTCTCGGCTGACAGTGGCTGTCCAAGTGGGGATGGCAGAGGAGAAGCCTAGAGCGTAAGAAAAAAATCACACTGTGTAATACACAGACTATGAAGTCCCATGAAAACCAGGGAGCTGGCTGTAGGTCTCAGCTCAGCTACAACTTACTTGGGTCTTTGAGAGGCACATCAAGCTCTCATTTCTCTAACTGTTTAGCAACTGGAGCTAACACTTGAGTGCTATGGTGTGTGCCTAGTTAACTGGAGTTAACACTTGAGTGCTATGGTGTGTGCGTAGTGTGCATATGGCTCTAGGTTTGACCCCCAGCACTGAAAAGGGGAAAAAGGCCAATGTCCACCTTGCTTACAGCACAGGGATATTGTGAACATGAAGCAACAGGAATAAAAGGAACCAGTGAGTGAAGAAGCCCTTCATGTGGCTTCCAATTTGCCATTTCATGGCTGTTTCTATTCCTATAGAAACTGGAAATCAATTTGTGGGGGTCTGGATATAAATATCTCACTACATAGCATTTTTAGCTATTATTGTCAAATATTTACTGGTAGAAATAGAACCAGTTGGTAGGGGAAAATGAATGGCCTAAGAAAGCAACAAATGGGTCATAAACCATAGGAGTGACGAAAATCCCCATTACAGTCTCCACTTCTTGAAGTCTTTTGCAATCATGTTCCTGCTAAAAGCAGTAAGAGCCACTCTTTCTAGGAGGGCCACTAACAGGATGGACTCACTCCTCAAAGGGAATTTAAGGGGCTTTCTGCTTTGTGTCTGGATGCACTCCCACATCTAGGCACTTAGAGGAAAAGCTATTAATTCCAAGGACATTCATTTCCCTAACCATTTACTGGAAATTCAAACTTAAAAAAACAAAACAAGAAACTTGAAGCTATCCTTAGTACGCATCTTACTAAAACAGATCTGACCTGCAGACACTGGTGCTCTGAGAATCAGGTCTCTCTGCCTTCAGAAAACAGCATATTTATTGAGACTAGTTTCCCCATCAGTATTTTGAAAGTGTTATTACTATTTTTGCAAGGAAGTATAAAGCTGGATATAAATACATATTTCTTTGAAGAACACCGCTAATGCTGTAAAGATCTCCCAATGGAAATCTGCACTGAGTTACTAAAGCAGTGTAGCAGGGTGGCAGGTCTGTGGAGACAGCTGGGCACTCTCTTCAGGGTTTGATAAGTACTAAGACTTCATAACATTGAAACTGGGCATTCTGGTAAATCCTTTTCAAAACTAGACTGGTGTGTTCATTTTATCAGCACTCTCTATAGGTTTGTGATTTCTCATCAGTAAGAAAGCAGCATCTCTACAAAAGGGTGGAAAACGCAGAGCAAACCCCTTTGTTTTTATACAGAAAACCAGTCATTCTGACACTGACACCTTAATACAAAGATCTCAGTGTCATACTCACCGTATAATGTCACCTGCATAGCTCTTCAGAGTCACCAGCTACATTTAGACATAGTGCATCATCATATTTGAGTAATTGTTACAAGAGCTAAATGAATAAATAATTTTATGCCTCAGCCTTTACTCACCACCCCTACCACTGCATCTTGCAGGTAAAAAACAAGATGTTTTCTGCTTCATAATTCAATAAAAATAAATAAAAGAGTAAGTTTTACTAGAATTTAAATTTATAAGCATTTTAAATGAACAAATATGGCTTCATAATTTTGTCATTTTTGTATTTTTAGTACGTGGCCTGAAACATTTCATAAATCTAAATACATTCCTGATTCACAGCAAAAGTCTGAGTTGGAGCTGTAAACAATCATCCTGAGTTAAATAACCCAGACCCAGAAAGACAAATGCTGCATGGTTCTTCACAAATGTAGATGTTAGTTTTGAATCTTCACATATGGATGTTTTGTCTGGAATACCCACAGAGGTCAGGAAACCAGCAGGGATCCATAGAGGGTAGGGCTTTCAAGGGATGAGAGATGTGATGCAGTCATATAAGCATGGAAAGGGGAATAATGGAACCGAAGGGTTAAATAGGGGTGGGGGTGGAGAATAGAGGAAGGAGGGTGGGGAGGGACAACTAACAATGAAGGCATTCTGAAGACATAATATGAAAGCCTGCTACTGCAGCAGCTTCCTAAAAGAGATATCTACAAATACTTATACATACATATAAGTTTAAATGCAGCTACACTACAAGAGGGGAGCATTACCTCTACTAGACAACATAGGCTAACAAATAAAAAGCCCAGTACCAAAAACAAGATACCTCTTTTGGAGTTGTCAGCCAGTGGGGTCCCATGGACCCCCAAACATTAGAAACTATTAACATTTCTTTGACCTCTCCCTACCCCATAACTTGACAGTAAAAACCTGTTGGCTGAAAACACTATATAATTGAGTTATAGAACATAGAGAAATAAAGTTGGTATTGACCTAAAAGTCTCATGCCTACTGGTTAGTCTTCATGATCTAGAAGGTACTATGAATGATACTTACTGGGAAGAAAAATAGTTGCCAGTCTTAGTCACCTGCGAACTCTGTGAGCTACAGTAACAACTGGCCTGGCAGGACATGTCCATGGGCGCAATAGTGGCATTAATGTGGAAGTAACCACTTTCCACATTTAAGGTCCACTCCAAAAGACGGAACCCATACCTGGCACCATTACTGAGGTCAAGAACTTGTTGCTACACAGGTCATAGGCCCTAAAGAAACACCTACTAGCATATTCTGCTAAATGAACACAGTATTAAGCCAACTCCTAATAACTTATTGCAAGTTCCATAGATTAGTAAACCTCAACATTTATCAGAAAAGGGGTTTTTTTTGGTTTTTGTTTGTTTGTTTTTTGTTTTGTTGTTATTGTTGTTGTTTGCAGTAGAAGGCAATCAGCACAGAGAACCGCAACCAGTCAACATGAAGAGAGCAAATGACTTTGGAGTGCAAATCCCTAAATGGGACATCTATATCACGCCCCTCCCTGTGAGGCTCAAGGACCATGAAGGAAGAGGGGGAGCAAACGCTCTAAGAGTCAGAGGTGGTGGATGACTGCAGTGGAAGTGTTTTCTGGACACAGCAGGACAGTTGAGAAATGTGAATTCACAGCAGTTGTGACAGCATACACAGAATTGTGCGAGCTCAAGACAGACAAAATCCAAGCATGGAGCAGAGGGGTGGGTGTGAAGTGCTACCCAGAGGTGGGGAGCCGCTGGCAACAACAAATGGCTGCTGGGGGAAGGAGAGTCGTTTTCTTTAAGGGTGTGACCCGTGTACGCCAACCACTTTCCAGGCAGGCCTCACACCCAAGAGTATTTGGGCAGCACACATTGGACTCAATTATTTATTTAAAAGAGGAGAGAGAGAGGGAGAGAGAAAGAGAGAACATGAAGTTTGATGGGTAGGGAGGTTGAGGGTGGTTCTGGGAGGAGTTGGGGAGTGAGGCGAACATGATCAAAATACATTGTATGAAATTCTCAAATAATTATTGAAAATATTGTTTTAAAAACTACTCAGAAGCTGAGCATATGGCACATGCCTGTAGTCCCTGTACTTGAGAGGTAGATGGAGAATGCCACAAACTGAAGACACACCTGAGCTACAGCAGGACTCTAGCTGAGAAGAAAAACCAACACTGGGTAAATAAACAAATGACTAACAAATACCAAGCATCGGAAAGCCTTCAGAGACTGTGAATGAAGCAGTTCGGGTCACATCCAGGGCAATCTGTCTTTTTCCCTCTTCAGGCTTTTAGTCTATGATATTTCTTTGTACATATGATAGCTCATTTATTTACATATACCTCGACTCACCAGATAACTTTCAAAAGCTTAACCTTGGTAACATCCATCACTTATTTCCACAAAGGACGTGCATAACAATGGTCTGCACTGGGCTGATCTGTGGCAAGTATATAACTATTGGGTTGTGACTCATAACTCAAGTAGAGAGTAGATCTGGCGTAGGAACAAGAATCTGGCTTTGAAATATCAATGTTTTTGAAATTTAAACCACTCTCTTTGACATTCAACCTTTTAAATAACTGCCTAATCATAACACATTTTCAAAACATTATAAATGCATTATTATTTGAATATTTTACCAGAAAACTAGAAGGCATTTCTGTGTTGCTGTGCA
Source organism: Peromyscus attwateri (assembly GCA_902168425.1). Classification (NCBI taxonomy): domain Eukaryota; kingdom Metazoa; phylum Chordata; class Mammalia; order Rodentia; family Cricetidae; genus Peromyscus; species Peromyscus attwateri. The sequence goes on from CABHPP010059405.1 coordinate 34,465, forward strand.
TTAGTTTCCACTTACTGCACGTTCATTTCCAATAAGCCACATTTAGCTGAAGCTATCGCTACAATTAGAACCTCGTACTAGAATACAGTCATTTAAAGAGGGCTCCTGTACTGCCTCAGGGAATGTTGGTCTGTGTGTGTGCAGTGATGCATGGTCGCTGCAACGATGTGTGGTTGCCTCAGAGGCAGCGTGTGCCTCCTTCTCCTTGTGGCCAAAGAAGCCACAGATTACAACTGAATCTATACCTATCTATGTACTCAATGTGTGCATATGTACGCATTTGTGTGCATACATCTGTGAAGGAGTGCCTGTCTAGGCTGGCTTGCCAGTAAACCCCAGGAGGGATGCTTTTTGTCTCTGTCACTGTACCTGTGGTTTGTTTGTTTGTTTAATATGGGTGCTGGGAATCCCAATTCAAGCCCTCGTGCTTACACTTTGCAAACTGAGCTACCTCCCCAGCTTCCAATCTGCACCATTTAGAGATAAAGTGGAAATGGAATTTTACATGACTTAAGAACGTTTTTATTTGCTTAGTAATACAAGGATTCAGTGGTCAACATCTATCAGTTACAACAGGAAATTTACTCTCAACTCTTTCCACACTTCTTTATCCAAATCCAATGCAAAGCAATAGACTAGAACGGGGAAGCTTTCCTCCTACCGTTCTCTCGTTCTTCTGATAAGAGTGGATTATGAATAATGTAAAACTAGCCTTCAAATGGAGAGATAACCAAAAAAGAGAACGATAACAGAACATAAATGCAAATTATCACAACATATAATATATCTCTGGCTTCAATTAGTAGCTTTAATGAATTTGAACATTAGTCTGCAAAAATACATAGGGTTTATACTGAAGAAAATTATTACAGTGTAACAAAAACAAAATTGCTATGACTCCTTTATCCCTTAAAATGGACACAGCAGGGGACAAGAGCCAAAGGGCATGATACTTTGGTTTACTTGTGCAACTGGGAAGAGAGGACATTGATACAATCTACTGCCTTAGCCCACATCACTGTCCTTTCCAATGATCTTTCCATTGGTCTTTTAACCATCTATTCATATGGTCAGTAACAATGATGCAAGTAGGCAGAGCTTTATCAGTCACAAAGAACTTACACTTGGAGTGTGCTCTCTGGCTTTTCATGTCCCTTTGAATACACTGAATAATCTGATAGTCCTTCTTTAAAGATAAAGTCAAAGCTTAGAGTTTCAAGTATCTGCTCATGGGATATACCGGCAATAGGGAGGCAGGTCTTCTCACTCTTGTGAGTATTCTCTTTGTGACTCACAAGGAAGTGTCAGTCATCACCTCGGAACTGTTTATCTAGTCATCACAATCGGAGGAGTGATCCACTGAGTTATAGGTCTCCTATGCTAAAGAACTCTTTAATATTAAGTCTGTCCTATTGGCAATAGTCGCGAGGGTGACTGAACTGGCCTACTCTGGTGATCAGATGGATGAACACCCTAACTGTCATCACAGAGCCTTCATCCAGTGACTGATGGAAGCAGATGCAGAGATCCATGGCCGGCGCCACGTGGAGCTCCAGGAGTCCAATCGATGAGAGAGAGGAGGGATTCTATGAGCAAGGGACATTGAGATCATGATGGGAAAATGTACAGATGCCCAGCCAAACTAGTGGAAATGCATGAACTGTGGATCAATAAGTATGGAGCCCTCATGGTACCGGACTAGGCCCTCTGGATAGGTGAGACAGTTGTTTAGCTTGAACTGTTTAGGGGGCCCATAGGCAGTGGGATCGGGTTCCATCTCCAGTGCATGAACGGGCGTTTTGGAGCCTAGTGCCTAGGGTGTGATACCTTGTGCAGCCTTGGTACAGGGAGGAGGGTCTTGGACCTGCCTCAACTGAATGTACCAGGCTCTGTTGACTCCCCATGGGAGACCTTGCCTTGGAGAAGGTGAGAATGGGGAGTGAGTTGCAGGGGAAGGCTGGGGGAGGCAGGAGGAGGGAGGAGAAGAGAATGTGTGTTTAAGGACACAGCCAGCATGGAAATATATGCCTTTAATCTCAATACCAACCATAGAGATCTGGAGGTCTGTATAGATAGGCAGTGATGAGGAGGTCATGTGGTTGGGTTTACAACCAATGAGAAGGCAGAACAGAAAGTCAATAAAAAGACAGACACACAGGAAGTAGGTCTCTTTCTCAGGGGAAGAACGGCAGCGGCTGGTAAGCTAAAGGCTATTCGCTAGAGCTCTGACCTCTTGGGCTTTTAACTCTGTATTTGGCTGTGTTTTTTTGTTTTGTTTTGTTTTTGTTTTTTAATGAAAACACATGTTTTTCTTTTCTTTTCTTTTCTTTTCTTTTATTTTACAATACCATTCAGTTCTACATATCAGCGACGGATTCCTTTGTTCTCCCCCCTCCCGCCTCCCTCCCCTTCCCCCCAGCCCACCCCCCATTCCCACCTCCTCCAGGGCAAAGCCTCCCCTGAGAACTGAGATCAACCTGGTAGACTCAGTCCAGGCAGGGCCAGTCCCCTCCTCCCAGGCCAAGCCAAGTGACCCTGCATAAGCCCCAGGTTTCAAACAGCCAACTCATGCAATGAGCACAGGACCCAGTCCCACTGCCTGGATGCCTCTCAAACATATCAAGCCAATCAACTGTCTCAACCATTCAGAGGGCCTGATCCAGTTGGGGGCCCCTCAGCCATTGGTTCATAGTTCATGTGTTTCATTTGGCTATTTGTCCCTGTGCTTTATCCAATCTTGGTCTCAACAATTCTCACTCATATGGACCCTCCTCTTTCTCGCTAATTGGACTCCCAGAGCTCCACCCGGGGCCTAGCTGTGGATCTCTGCTTCCAGATCCCTCAGTCATTGGATGGGGTTTCTAGCACGACAATTAGGGTGTTTGGCCATCCCATCACCAGAGTGGGTCAGTTCGGGCTGTCTCTCGACCATTGCCAGCAGTCTATTGTGGGGGTATCCTTGTGGATTTCTGTGGGCCTCTCTAGCACTTTGCTTCTTCCTATTCTCATGTGGTCTTCATTTATCATGGTCTCCTATTCCTTGTTCTCCCTCTCTGTTCTTGATCCAGCTGGGGTCTCCCGCTTCCCCAAGCTCTCTTTCCCTCGACCCTCGCCCTTCATTTCCCCCACTTATGTCCAGGCTATTCATGAAGATCTCATCCATTTCTCCGTCATTGGGCGATCCCTGTGTCTTTCTTGGGGTCCTGTTTTCCAGGTAGCCTCCCTGGTGATGTGAGTAGCAGTCCAGTCGTCCTTGCTCCACATCTAGTATCCTCCTATGAGTGAGTACATACCATGTTTGTCTTTCTGAGTCTGGGTTACCTCACTCAGGATGATTTTTTTCTAGATCCATCCATTTGCCTGCAAACCTCATGATGTCATTGTTTTTCTCTGCTGTGGCTCTGTGTTTCTTATTTAATAAGACCATTCAGAATTATATCTACAGGGGAATCTGTGGTTGGTATGTAAAATAAATAGAAAATTCCTTAATAATAAAAAAATTTTTTAAAAGATTGTCTGTCACAAAAGATGCTAAGATGAATTCAAAATTTAGAATAAAAGGCAACCTGGCATGTTGCAGCAGGACTCAAGTTTGACTTCATGTTGTCCGAATACTCACCTACTCCTCTGGGGTTTTGCTATTTTCTGAGCATTGCATTACAGTTTTCTTTCTTTTTCTCATTTAGTCATTTGGTTCTATTTTGGAAATATGCTACTAAAAAATCGGAATGTTTTTCCAACCTATGTTACCCACAACAACGACAACGGAAATACTGTTTCTAAGTATCCCTAGTTTATCTTTCCCAGACGGACAAGTCAACAATGATAGTCAAGTCTACTTGGCTGCGAGTCCTTTGCAGGGAGAGCCACCAGCCCTGCTTGCCCTGCACAGTAGGCGTCATAGGCTGACTCACATGGTCAAGTGTGCTGTGTACAAAGTTTCTTGGTGCACTTAGCCCACTGTACCAGTGCACTAGGCATAGAGAAATAACTCAGAACTGCAGCCATCCTTTCATGTCACAGAACCTGAACTACTGCTGTAATTTCTCTAGAAAATTGCTTTTGGTGTCTAGGCCATAGTCATTACCCGGCATACTGTCACTCACCGTTGGAACCTGACATTCTACCTCATTTCTGTTTTCTGCATTTCCCAAAGACAGTCATTAAAGTCAACGCTTGGAACCCTTAAAAATATTTATGTGCTTGAGAAATAGCTCAGTAGGTTAAGCTCCTACTGCAAACGCAAGAGGACCAGAGTTCAGAGCCCAGCATGCACAGGAAAAGCCAGATGCATGTGGTAGTGGACACAGAGAATCCCTAAGAGAAGCTGGCTAGCTACATTAGCCAAACTGGCAGGCTTTGGATTCAGCAACAGATCCTGACTCAATAAATAAAGTGGGCAATGGCCAAGGAAGACACCTGAAACCAACCAAGGAAGACATCCTTGACTACATGGAAGTACACACACATGCATGTGCACCAGCACACACATGAAGTCACACACATACACACACACACACACACACACACACACACACACACACACCCCTTTCCTATCACAGAGCATGTTGTCAAATTGTGTAATCACAGTCCTTGAGAGTTTGAGGCAAGATAATCACAAATTTAAAGCCTGTATGAGTTGTGCAACTAGATTTAGGCCAACATGAGCTACACAGAGAAAAATCTTTTCATGTTCATCCCCACCCTCTTCTCTTTCATATTAACTGATACTGCAACACTCAGGCAATCCTTTGCTCTTACTTGGATTTTGGGTCTAGTCTTCTATCGTGTTTCCCTGCTTCCAGGAAATGTATGAATACATGAATAAATGAGTGAGTAAATTTGATGACACAAAACCTCAAGTGACATTCAAGTGCCTTCAAAAATCTAATCCTTTCCTCAGTCTCTTTCTTCTCCTCACATATAAAACCCTTGTCTCCAGACCATCTGGCATTATTCCTAAAATGAAACCCAACATTTTTTTTTATATTTTATCTGGGGTAAAGACTTAACTATGCCGACTTCACAGCACAACTGGACATCTGGACCTCTTGGACCTAGAAGGGTGAAGGCAGTCACTGCACTGATGTCCACCTGCCAGAAGCCCACCATTTTTACCTACTATGGGGACTGAGACATCAGTCCACCAGAATGGATACCAGTTTGTGCAGTGTGGTTCTACTAAATGTGGGTGTACTAAAGCACATTAACTGTTGGTCCTCATTATTCCCATAGAGATCATTCACATGCCCATGCTTTGACACCTCTCTCTGCAAAGGACACTACAACCTTTACTCTCTTTCCTACCTTGAACTCTTTAAGGTCATGTTAACATGATAATTCTTAGCCATTCCAAGTAAAGAATCAGATTCCTCACTGTTCCTCACCTACAGCCTCAGTGTGTCCTGTCAGACAATAATGGTGCCTCCTACATAGGTTCAGTGGTCTATCTGCCATGAGGCTGTTCTTGTGCTCAGAGATTGTACTACAGTAACCTCTCACTATCTGTATTTAGCACATGGTACAAGGCAGGTACACAATTTTCCATGAATACATGAAGATAGGGAAAGATTTAAACCTATGAATCATTAGTTATCTGATTTAGGGCAAAACTATTTATTCAGTTTTTTAACATAAATTCTGGAGGACTAGAAGATAGTTCTTGATTTGATCAAAGATACAAATAATTAACTTAGAATCTGGGCCATCATACAAGAACAGTAAACCCTGATGGGTGGGTAGGCATCTCTCCTGTGGGCTGGGTGAGATGAAGGACAATGGCTGAAAATTACCTATGAAATATGTTGTACAAGACAGAGTCATTTCATGGGCTTTTCAATTGAAGTGATTTCTCTTATTGCTGGAAGAGCTCAGTGTGTTACCTTCCTTTCAACCTCCAATGTTTTTCCTCCTCAAGAAAAAATACTTTGTTACTAGACAGGTTTTTACAAGCTCCAGTTTGTCTCCAAATAAAGCAGATATCACTAAGAGACTAGAGAATGGGAGACTGAGACTTGTCCCTTCCAAACTTGTCCTCCAACATTCCAAATGTTCTTAACATTGCCTGTGTAGTCTTGAGAAACAGAACACCAAGGAGTCTGGTGATTTTCAGTTTTGGGGACTGGCACCAACAAGAGCCACAGCAATGCTTCAGTCTATGACTTCCCTAAAGCCACAGCCCACACTCAGTACTTTGGACAACTCACACCAGGACAAACTTGGCAGACCAGCTCCTTTTAGCGCATCATTATCCCCGGTGTCTACAGGCTTATCTCTGCAAGACTATTGGCTTTACTACCCATCTGCATTCTTCCAATTCACCATGAAAGCTCAGCTATGAGTGGGATGTGATATGCAGCTCATATACACTCTCTATGCTTACATTTTACAAGCAAATAATAAGCCTCTTTCTAAGACTTTGGGAGAACAACTTAAACATGGCTACATTATGGGTGTAATATAGAGCAAGGAACACAGCTTGGGAGGTTAGTTATGCATATATTTTGCATATTTAAGATAGGATTCAGTAGTCTATACTATAAATATAACTCAATGGTAACATCTAAAAATACACAACATAATCAGAAATGGCCTGCTGGATATTTCATTTCAAAAGAAGAAATCCTGCCAACTGCAATACCTGCATTGATAAAAATAGATCTTTTTGTAGTAACCTGAGATTTTAAAACATCATATTTAGTCCCCAGGGTATCAAGTACCCAAATTATATCCTCAACAATCTCTATTATAATAAAAAATATAATTTTATCAAAAGATTTTTTTACTCCAAAATTTTTCTTGGATGATATTCAAAGGCCCCTATCTGTGACTTCCTTCCTTGGACAAGAAAGACTAAGCCATTACAAGCACCAAATTGAGCTCACAATGACCAGAAACTGTAGGATGTATAGGTCCCTTTTCAGTTTTTCAGTCATGGCTAAGAGGCTGGACAGGGGTGGGGGACAGTACTTTATCTACCTGTAAATGCACAAGGGACAGAAGTCCAAAATAGAATGTGAAAAGGAATGACAGTGGAAGTGAAGGAACTGGTAACAGCCAGCCTGTGAGGTCTGTGCAGCGGGAGGGCTTTGTAACTCATCCACTGTAACCTCTGCTGCAGAAGACTGCTCTATCCAGCGTGCCTGAAAGAACCAGGCTCCCCAGGTCTACTCCCTGCCTCTCCTGTACGGAGGCTCAGGCTATGATCAGCAAGCCAAATACAAAAGACCTTTACCCATCATTGTAATTTACAGTGGCGTGGATCTCTTTTTCAAGCTCCAACACTGTATACATTACGGGGTGGGGGTGATTCTGAGAACTCTTTAATGCTGGGACCTATCTCCTAAAGCTCTGACGGTACCCACACAGTCTACACAGCAAAGTGCCCAGTAAAATGTCTCACTAGCTGGGTGGGCTGGAAGTCAATTAACCCCTCTGAGCTCCAATTGCTTAAACATGAATTATTTAACTTACCAGGTCATGTTGAGGATTAGCAGAAATAATATGAAGTAGCAGGTAAGGGGAAAGTTCTCAAATGCTTAGCTATTATTAGCATTAGTATACAAATTGTCCTTTACTTCAAGCCAGATCCATTCTGAGAGCAAAGAGTGGCAGGGGGCACCTCCTGCTGTGGAGCACAGTTCTGCAGCACAGCGATTAATCATCTCCCTCTGCTAGAGTGACAAAGGGGTCTAATTACCAAAGCCTTCTTCCTTGCTGTCTTTCTTCTAGAAGACAAATGTGTATTCTAAAGGAAAATACTGTGTTATCCTTTGCTTGTGAATATACCACGCTCACTTTAATCTTTCATTGATGTTACCTGCATTGTAAAAAATCACTTGAGTGTGGATGGGAGGGAAAACGTAAGTAAGCAACAGCTATCACACTGTAGAAATTTAAAGAAAAATGTGTAGTCTATTCCTCTCACATGGAGAGCATTCACCTTCCATGAAGAACTAGTCCTGCTCCTTCACAGACTACCCTGGGGATTTCAATACAGCCTCAGGCTTGTTATCTTAGCGACTTCTCTATTGTGATAAGACTCCAGGACCAAGGCAACTTAGAGAGGGAAGAGTTTATTTGTGGGCTTACAGTTTCAGAGGGTGAGAGTTCATGAGCACCACAGGGAGCACAGCAGCAGGCTGGCAGGTGGTCACGGTGTGAGAACAGTAGCTGAGAGCTCACATCCTCAGCCATGAGCATGAGGCAGAGGGAGTGCCACAAATCTTTTTGGCATCAAAGCCTGCCTCATCCAGCAAGCCCACGCCTAATCCTTCCCAAACACTTCCAACAACTGGAGACCAAGTATTTAATTATGGCAGCCTGTGGAGATCATTCTCTGGAAAAAGGTCTATGTTGGGGTAGAGTCACTGATCATTTCACTCAGTGCTCAATCTACTAGTGTTCCCAGTGAGTGCTCTATCTATGAGTGCTCCCAGTGAGTGCTCTATCTACTAATGCTCCCAGTGAGTGCTCTATCTACTAATGCTCCCAGTGAGTGCTCTATCTATGAGTGCTCCCAGTGAGTGCTCTATCTATGAGTGCTCCCAGTGAGTGCTCTATATACGAGTGCTCCCAGTGAGTGCTCTATCTACTAATGCTCCCAGTGAGTCCTCTATCTACTAGTGCTCCCAGTGAGTGCTCTATCTACTAGTGCTCCCAGTGAGTGCTCTATCTACTAATGCTCCCAGTGAGTGCTCTATCTACTATTACTCAGTGAGTGCTCTATCTACTATTACTCAGTGGGTGCTCTATCTACTATTACTCAGTGGGTGCTCTATCTACTATTACTCGGTGCTCTATCTACTAGTGGTCCATCCAATTTTAAGGCAGCAACAGCACACCTCCAGGCCTGGACAGTTACGTCCCTAAGATGAAGAAATAAAGTGCAATAACCACACATCATAGAAGGAAGCCACAGTGGCCTCAAGCAGACAGGCCCTTTCTCAAGTAAGGCCCACTCTGTTGCTGATTTTATTTTACTCCTCATGCCCACATCTGAGAGCCTTGGAGGGAGGCTTTGCCAGGACATCTTCCAATTGAACAGCCTTTACTTTGACACCTGCCTGAAGAACCCAACTTAACCAATGAGCTAGACCTACCTCACTGTCCCATCTCCATCCTCTTGTCCATGTCCAGGCTACTGGAAGCCTACAGTATAGCGTATTTCTATTGCTCCCTGACTCTTTTCTTGCCTACACTTACTGTTTTCTACAGAGACCTCCTGTGAACATTCACCAACAAATACCCAAATGTCCTGAGCGCACTAATGTGTGACACATAAATCTTCTTCTCAGAAATCTTCTCTGAACTTGACCCTAAAGGTAGTATAGACATTCCTGTCTTGCAAAGACACCATATTTACATTTTGACTAGGAGTAACTCAGGCTTAGACTTTGGAGCATAGTGAACCGTATTTATCACAGGAGCAAGTATTTCAGCAGTGCTGGATCTAGCCTGTGCTCACAAGGTGTTTACTGTGAGTGTACTGGATCTAGCCTGTGTTCACAAGGTGTTTACTGTGAGTGTGCTGGATCTAGCCTGTGCTCACAAGGTGTTTACTGTGAGTGTGCTGGATCTAGCCTGTGCTCACAAGGTGTTTACTGTGAGTGTGCTGGATCTAGCCTGTGCTCACAAGGTACTGTTTTCTGTGAGTGTGCTGGGATCTAGCCTGTGCTCACAAGGTGCTATTTTCTGTGAGTGTCCCATACAGAGCTAAGGACTAAGCACTTGCCTCACAGATTTCACACCAGGGATTTCCCAGGCAGTGATTTCAGGGGCCCCTGAAACTGCAGATTCTGGATTTATCCAAGACTTCTGAAATGAGAGTATAGTTGGGACAAGTGCTCAGAAGTAAAGGAGTTTTTGTTTTGTTTTGCTTTGTTTTGAGCAAACTTCCATGGGATTACAACTAAACACCAGTATGATCATGACTGGAGAAACAACAAACACATTTGAAAAATGAGGAAGTAAAATAACAAAACAGAAACCCACTGAAAAGCACACTTGGCTTTGGACTGACTAATTCCACCTCTGATTTCTCGGTTGCATGCTCATGGGCAAATAATTCTACCACTCTAATTTGCCCTAATAGTTACTTGCAGGGCCATTAGGAATGAATGACAGGGTATTTAAAATACTTAGCACAGTTTTCAATATTTATGTGATATCATTATGACAGTCTGGGTCTCTGTTTTGCAAACTGTCCATACAATCACAAAATGCTAACACCCATTTTCTAAGGAATAGGACAGCACAAGCCTATCTGAATTTGGAGAAAGAAGTTTTCATTGTGATTAAAAGTAAGAGCAGAAATTTCATGGGAAAGGTGGCATACAGACTTAGAATGCTGATTTTATGTAAACATACATTGTTTGCAAAAATGCCCTCCTTCTCCACAGCCCCCAAGTCTTATCTATCTGGATGATTTGTAAATAATTTCAAAGGACAGTTTTAAAATTACCTAGATATGTCCTTCAACTATTTTGTTGAAAAATTGTGTTTTTGTATTCCTATATCATAAAGTATTTTCAAGGTCATCACTGTCTTCTACACTTAACGGCCCTAAATGACCAAACTAGTCCTCAAAACTATCTTAATATCCGTGCTAGTAAGAGCACTGTCATTGCCAAAACAGTAACAGAATCCTACACTGACTGTTCAATTTACTCTATGGAATTCATATGCAGAATAATAGTCTGACTTCCTTCCCGGAGGGAACACTCGTCGGGTCACTGTGCTGCTTGGGTAAACAGTGGCTGCAGCTTTTACACCACCTCCAGGGAGAATCATGTTAAAGATTGCCAGTAGAGACAGGGGTGGTGTGAAGATTGACCCCCTGCTCTAGGAAACTAACTGGCACAAGAGAACATCAATAGCCTGATGATCCCCTAAGGAACACAGGCCAATCAATTAGGCTGACTCACTTCGGGTCAATCCTATTAATCATCATTATTTCTGTGAAGAATCAAAAGCAACAGACAGCCCATCTCAACAAATGGAGAAAGGTTTAAATGATAAAATCCAAGAAAGAAAGGTAACAACAATTACTGAATTAAATACCATATTAGAACTCCAAACATCAGCCCCAGTTCCACAAGATATTTATTCCCTCTGTGTGAGAAAGGCTCCTTTGAAACTAAGAATCTGTACAGACCTGAGGAAACTAAAACAATTATCATTGAAGATAACGTCTATTAATGTCAAATAGGGGACGAGACAGAGCCTTTGCTTCCATATTCTGCAGGGAAAAGATCTGCATATATATATGCATATATTAAAATAGATTGAGATAGATCAACACGTATAAATAGCTCAATGCAACATCTGTAGCAGTCCTTTGGAGTATATTAAAGTTCTTTCTGTTTATCAGGTTGGTAAATCATATCAACTCCTAGTTATTTAAATTGCCAGTTGCCAGGCAACCACATCTTTGTCAACTGTCACTCACTTTTAAGTTCTTCTACAACACTCCTTTAAAGAAAAAGAAGTGAAAAAAATCTTGAGACACTTATTTTGGGCATCAGAAATGCACTTAATTTTATCCCTGAGCTCAAAGAGTTTATAATGGCACAGGGAATCAAATCCTATGTGGAGATGGAGGGTATGCCGTGGCTCAAGTTGTGGTATAGATGCAGAGAAGTTGAAGGATGTTGCTAGACTAAATTTCCTTCCAGAATGTAGTCCACAGCAGAAACACATTTGGGACTGACTGACTGAAAGGAAATGTGCACTCTGGGGAAGCCAGCTGATTCTCAACCACACTGCTGTCTAATTCCTGTTTTACAATTCCCTCTCATCAGAGGAGTCACAATCACAGTAGTCAATGACTCCTCACTTCTTACTGTGCCTTTGTTCCTGGACAGTGAGTGACTAAGCAATTCATTACCTTCCTGAGAGAATCTCTAGCATGGTGTTTTATGTGTATGGCTATAAATCAGTAGCCATTATTTCACCCAGTCCCAGTAGCGTCGGCTTCCGCTCACGGGGCCGTGGATATGGCTCCATGGATAAAGCACTCGCTATGCAAGCACAAAGGCTTGAGTTCAAATCCCCAG